>JAJOOS010030829.1:0-15410 GCA_029582725.1 Solanum chiquidenum
CTTTATTTAACATTAGTTCATAAAATAAGCTTTAGGAACTTAATCCCTCATATCATATAGCTCAAAGGTTTCTAAGATGAGAATGACCTTTCATCATAGAACCTACATTATGTGAGAATGTCCTTTCACATAGTCATACCATAATCATAACATAATCTAGTTTAGAGTACAATTGAGAAAACCTTTCAAGAAACTCCCTTTCACTAGATCATTATAAACCTTATTCATTCATTCATGTATGTGTGTGTACATATATGAGAAAGCCTTTCACATAAACACCTTCATACAACACATATTCATACCTTGTTAATCATACACTTTGCATGCATAATAAGAAGTAAGGGTGCATATAAGAGTTAACCTTTCAATAGACACCATAACACATCATATTCATAGCTATACATGTAGAGTGTGTGTGTGTACGTATTGGTCCTCATAGTGGCATAATAGAAACAACATTGATATTGAGTACACTCCCCTTCAAGGGATCACCACATTCACATTTCCCCAACTAATGAGCAATTCACATATAAAGCCTTTAGAGATTCTAGACCACACACCCACACTTCATCATAGGAGTCAAGGACACATTCAACATTGAATAGGTACTCCTAACATGTATATAATCACACATTCATATAAGGGTCATATAGGTAGGGATCATTCCACAATAGTACTTAACATAATCAATCATGTAGACTACACCTTATCCTTAACATTATCATTCACATTATACTCCTCATCATCAACATACTTTTAAACATCATGCTAGCATTGAGGATTTCATACATAGCCTTCATAGCACAACTTCATAAACATATGCATCATATTAATCAATTCACTTCACATCTATTGCCTTCAAGGTCATGATCTCAACATTCATAGATAGACAATAAGTGAACACCTCCACCATAAGTGGATCAAACCATACAATATCAATTCCCGTACTTAGACTAGAAGTTAGGTCAACTTACCAATTCTCCAAGCCATGATCACCATGGATAAATCCTCAACAATTCATAATCAATTGACATAAATAAAAATAGGAATCAACAATGTAATTCAATAACATAAACATAATCTAAGTATAATTCTACAAACAAAGGGATCAACCCATAACTTTGCCCATAAGGCCATAATTATCAACTCATCAATATAACAAAAATTCAACATGAATAAGTATAGATAAGCATAGGAAACATCAATACAATCTAATCTAAACATAATTTCACCAATAGAAATCATATTCACAAAGACCCATATCCTAGGACAATTTTAGAGAATTAGTGGATCATGGGTTCTTCAAGAATTCCTTTGAAAATTGTCTTAATAACCTTAATTACACATCAATTAATCAATAGAATTATTTAGAAAATTGTTTGACAAAGAACCCATGGTTAGATTAAAAATTGGGAATTTTGGTCTTTGAATCACTTTTGAAAATCTTTGATAGAACTCCTTGAATGAGAGGTTATTCAAGAATCAAGAGTTACCATACCTTAATTATTGAAGACCCATGAAATTGAAGAAGAAATCAGTTGAAAACCCATCTTCTAGCTTGAGCTTCATCAAGGTCTTCAATGGAGGTTTGAGAGAATCTATTTTTGAGAGGGAAGGGTCAATTTGAAGAATGGGGTCTAATTCTAGGTTTAGGGGTTTTAAGCAACTTAAAATACCCTAAAATAGGTATAATAACCATTTATAATAATTTCCCAAAGTACCCAAACTACCCCTCACTTTGTTGGACCTTTTAAACAAGTCAAACTTGAGTTTTATTTTCGCAGATATCGTCGGGGATCAAGTTCGCGACGCGGAGGTGTTCTCGCAAGTTTCTAGAAATTAAATTCCGAGACAGTAGAGTCCGCGACGCAGACCAAACCTTTTGGCCATGGGTGGAGCAGGTCCGCGACGCGGAGCCACTCCCCCTATGCACAACTTCAAGTTACCTTGGCAGCTTGCTTGGCCAAGGTTGAGGTCCTCCTCGAGGACCCTTATGGTGACCCCCGGGGAGTCGTATCCAAACGTTTTGACCCTTAAAATATTTATTAAGACACTAGGGTCACCTCCACTGATTTTAGACTCCAAACAACACATAAAAACATGAACAACATACTAGAACACACCAACACGTAAAAGACTAGTTTCCGAACGTCTTGGTCGTCCCCTGACGTTTGACTTCCAAACTCTTTAAAACTTACTTAAAAGGTTATGTTTCATTATTTTAACAAGTTATTAATGCATAAAATCCATGTGAGGCTCTACTTTATCCTACTTCATTTTGAGGGTCGTTACAATGGTCCTTGAACCCCAGTGATGATTGTACAAGACGGTCTGTGGTTGGACCTACGGACCATAAGCCCAACCATTGGTGGAGGTCCGACTGTCATTTTTATGGCATTTTGGTCTTTTCCTTAATTACTTTAACCCTATCCTACATCATTTTACCTTGTACCCTAAGCCCTATATTATGATTTTTAACCCCCAAATCACTAAATTCAATTCACACTTCTAAATTCCTAAAAGTTAATCAAGTTCATCCTCCCAAATATTTCTCTTTCTAAGGAAGAAGAAGAAGAGCTAGGGTTCCATTCAAGTCACAATTATTTCTATAGATTTTGGGCTTTGAACTCCAAGGTATGATAATGTTCACGTATGAATCTCTTTCCTACATAGGGTTCCTAAAATTCCCAATTTTGTAAAGTTAGATTCCCCTATCAAATTAAGGTTTTTATTCAATTGTCATGGGTTTTGTTGAATGTTGATCCAATTGATTGTTTTATGCCTTTTATGCCTGAATTGAAGTAATTGCATGTTCTTAAGTTGAATCCCCATGAACCCATGCCTAACCCATGATTTCTAGACTATGATAATATAAAGTGGGTTTTGAACTACCTAAGATGAATTTATGAAGCGATGCATGTTTCTTTATGAGATTGATTAAAATGATTTTTGGATATTTTAAGAGTGAAGTATTGATGTTGTTGTTGTTGTGAAAGGATTTCTCACATACTACTAAAAATGAATGTGAAAAGGTTTTTTCAACTAAACTTTGAATCAAGATTGAGGAGCTATTCTGATGAATTATAGCTTTGATTGGCTTCTTGATTATGTCTTTCCATGGATAATAAGATGAATATGACTAATGACTTATGCTTCGCACCGAGAGGATATTGAGATGGAAGTTGCCTCGTAGTAGAGGTGAGGTTTTCAGTAGCAATCTCTATATCCCATAACTGTGACACCATAGATTTATTTTAGATAAACATTAGCTAGTGGATCCACTTAAGCTAAAAGTTTATGTTTCTTATCTTGGCTATTAAGGACATCTCTTTTTAGTGTAGGATAGACACCGGTTTCCATGTTATAGCTCACATGGTTTATATGTCGGTTAATGGCTACTTCCTATAAAAATGAACTAAGGTTACTTCTAGAAGTGTCTCACATGAGTTTTAAAGATCATTTAACTTTCATTGACCATGATCATGATTTATGTTTTCTATACTTTTTATCTTATGGTTTATCTTGGTCATTGCATGTCATGTAAAGTACTTTGGCATGATTTCATAACTCTTATGCATTGCTATCATACTTGGTACATTCTGTCTACTAACGCATACTCTTTCCTACATTATTTCAGTAATGTAGGTCTGACGCTCCTACCTCCCATACTCGTGGCTAGTTGGTACTTTGTAGCTATTGAAGATTGGTGAATCCTTATGTTCTGAGGAACAAGACTTTTGGATGTTGTATGTGATGTATGGATTACGTCCCAATTATTCTTTAATGTAATATATGGTTTTGAGACTATGTTAAGCTTCCACTACATTTTGTCAAACTCTTTTGATATAAAAAGTGTCTTTTGAACTCTTTAATTCTATTATCTTGTATGATGTATGCTAAGTGGCTTGTGTAGGGCATTTCGTGGTCCCTTATACCATGTCACGTCTAGATTATTTTTTCAGTCATGAAAAACTTGGTATTAAAGAAAAAGGTTTATAAAGGTCCTAGGAAGTCTTTAAACCACGTCGAGTATTGTCTTGTTCAGGAGTATGAAGCGTGTCACATTTAGGAATAAGAGGCTATAAGATGATTCAGAAACTCCACTTCTTTCATTAATCTAAAGATTGTGATGTAGTGTAACTATATATGTCCTTCTCCTAATCCCTATCCGATGCTTTTCAGGATATGGCCCCTTTAAGAGCTTATGTTAGGGGAATCTGAATGAGAATATGAAACGAGACGATCCTCAAGTTTTGGCCGACCCTTTGGCCGAGAAAGTAATGAATGCAAAGTTTAGGGCTTCTTTTGAAGTGTTAGCTTAAGCCATGACGGCTCAAGTCAATATGGTGTTTGTGGTCCCCGTGAACCCAAATGAAGGCATGACAACATCTGGAGTGAGGGATTTCACTATAATAAATCCTCTTGAGTTTCATTGTTCCAAGTTAGAGGAAAATCCTCAAGAGTTCATTGATGAAGTTACAAGGTAGGATCATGGGAGTAACACCGGTGGAAAAGTGGAGTTAGTTTTTTATCAACTTAGGGGTGTAGCTCAAGTTTGGTTCTACCAATGGAAAGAAAAGAGGACAGTTGATGTGGGCCCTCTTGATTGAGAAAAGTATAAGATTGCTTTCCTTGATAGGTTCTTTCCCATTGAAATGAGGGAGGCAAAGGTACTTGAATTCATTAACGTTCATCAAGGAAACATGAGTGTGAAGGAATATGCTTTGAAGTTCACATAATTTTCTAGGTATGCTCCTACAATGGTTGCCGACCCTAGGGCAAGGATTAGTAAGTTTAGTTCTAAATTGTCTGAGATGGTAGTCAAAAAATATTGTACCACCATGTTCATGAACGATATAGACATTTCTCATCTAATGGTGCATGCTTAACAAATAGAAAAATAGAAACTTAAGGGGAAATCTACGAGGCAAAGAATGCAAGGACCAGTGATGGTGACTTTTCACATACAAGGATTTATGGACATGGTCGTTCTAAGTTCCAAGAAATGTTTCCGATCAAGATTCCTATAATTGCCCTCCAATATAAACAAAGATAGGGTGTCTAACCCTAAACCTGAATGAGGAAATGGTACTCGATTTTCATCATCTACTTGTGCTTAATGTGGAAGGAAGCATGAGGGTAAATGCTTAGATGATACAAATGGTTGCTTTGGTTGTGGTAAGAGTGTCCATAAGATAAGGGATTATCCATCACTTATGGCTAAGAGAAGAGAGGAAAGCTTCGCCAAGTTGTTCATGTTCAAGTTCTCCAAAGCAAAACCAAATCTAAGCACTTCAAATTAGTCATGAGCAAGAGGGTTCTCCCAATGGGTTACAGGTATGTTGAAGTCTTTCATCTTGATGTTTATGCTTTGCATGATCCTGGTTCTACCTTATCTTTTGTGACACCATATGAGGCTATGAGGTTTGATATTGTTAAGGGTGTATTGTTAGACCTTTTTCTGTCTCTAATCCTATTGGTGAATCTATTGTGGCTAAGAGAGTCTATAGAAATTTTCTCATCTTTTTATCCCATAGAGTCACTCATACTGATCTTGTAGAGCTTGATATGTTAGATTTTGATGTTATCCTTGGTATGGATTGGTTTCATTCTTGTTATGCATCTATTGATTGTACAACTTGAGTGGTCAAGTTTTAGCTTCCAAATGAGACTATCGTAAAGTGGAAAGGGGGAATTTCTATGCCTAAGAGTCAACTTGTTTCTTATCTTAAAACTAGAAAGATGATTTCTAAGTGTTGCATCTACCATCTAGTTAGGTTGAGGGATATGCATTCTGAAACCCCTACTCTTGAGTCGGTCCCAATTGTTAATGAGTTTCCAGAAGTGTTTCCTGATGATCTACCTAGTGTTCCTCCCGAAAAGGAAATAGACTTTGTTATTGACCTTCTTTCAGATACATACCCTATCTCTATTCCTCTTTACCGAATGGCTCTACCAGAACTTAAGGAATTAAATGAGTAGTTGAAAGACTTGTTGGATAAGAGTTTTATCCAACTAAATATCTCACCATGGGGTGCTCAAGTTTTGTTTGTTTGAAAGAAAGATTGTTCACTGTGTATGTGCATTGATTACCACCAGTTGAAAAAGGTTACCATTAAGAACAAATATCTTATTCCAAGGATAGATGATTTGATTGATCAACTTCAGGGAGCAAGTTATTTCTCTATGATTGACTTCCGGTCGGGTCATCACCAATCAAGGGTGAAGGATGATGACATTCCTAAAATGACTTTTAGAACTCGGTATAATAATTATGTGGTTTTGGTGATGTCCTTTGGCTTGACTAATGCTCCGGCCGCATTTATGGATTTGATGAATAAGGTGTTTAGACAATACATTTACATGTTTGTGATTTTGTTCATTGATGATATCTTGATTTACTTAAGGAGTGAGGATGAGAATACCGATCATTTGAGGACTCTGCTGCAAGTCCTCAAGGACCCAAACCACTTTGAAAAGTTTAGTAGGTGCAAGTTTTGGTTAAGATTTGTGTCTTTCCTTCATCACATTACTTTCTGTAAAAGGTATTGAGGTAGATCCGAAGAAGATGGATGTGGTTAAGAGTTCAAATAGAAAGATCCAAATCTTCGCCAAAGAAGGAGGCTTGAGTTACTAAAGGATTACGACATGAGTGTTCTTTATCCCCTTCGTAAAGTGAATGTGGTGGCGGATGATCTTAGTCAGTTTTTAATGGGTAGTTTTGTTCATGTTCAGGAAGATAAGAAGGAGTGGGCTCGTGATGCTCATATATTGGACTAATTGGGTGTTCGGTTTGGTGAATCTACCAAAGGCGGTGTTGTGGTCCATAATGATTCACAGTCATATTTTGTGTCAGATGTGAAACCCAAGAAAGTTCTTGACCTGATTGATTGAGTTGAAGAAAGTGGTGCTCAGGAAGTAAGTTGAGGCATTCTTCCAAGGGAGAGATAGAGTGCTTCGATATCAAGGTCATTTGTGTGTTCACAATGTAGATGACTTGAGAGAGAAAATCCTATTAGAAGCCCATAATTCTCTATATTCCATTCACCCGGGAGCCACCAAGATGTACTGTGACTTGTGAGAGGTCTTTTGGTGATATGGGATGAATTGCGAAATTTGTGGCTAAGTGTCCTAACTTTCAACAAGTGAAAGTTGAGCATCAAAAGTTGGGAGGTTTGTGCCAAGATATCAATATCCCTACTTGAAAGTGGGAGGATGTGAGGTTTACCCTGTAACAAGTGAAAATATGACTCAATTTGTGTTATTGTGGATAGAAATATGAAATCGGCTCATTTCCTTCCCATCAAGGTCTCTTATTCGATGTAGGACTATGATAAGTTGTACCAGAGAGAAATGGTTAGGCTTCATGGAGTTCTCTTATCCATTATCTCCGATTGTGGTACCCAATTCACTTTTAAGTTCTAGAATTTTTTCCAAATAGGTACTTGGTACTCCTGTTAAGCTTAGTACGACCTTTCATCAGCAAACCGATGGGCAATGGAACGTACTATTCAAACTTTAGAAGATATATTGAGAGCTTTTGCAATTGACCTCAAATGGGATTACCATTTACCGTTGATTGATTTAGTGTATAATAATAGCTATCATTCGAGCATTGGTTAGGCTTTATTTGAAGCCCTATATGGTAGGAGGTGTAGATCTCCGATAGGCTGGTTTGAAGTGGGTCACATTACTTTGATAGGTCCCGAGTTGGTGCATTAGGCTATGGAGAAAGTTTGGCTTATTAGAGAAAGGTTGAAAATGGCTCAAAGTTGACAAAAGTCTTATGCCGATGTTAGAAGTAGAGATCTTAAGTTTGATGTGAATGATTGTGTCTATTTGAAGATTTCACCCATGAAGGGTGTGATGAGATTTGGAAATAAAGGGAAATTTAGTCCCCATTATATGGGCCCATATAAGATTTTGAGGCGTATTGGTAAAGTTGCTTATGAACTTGATTTATCTAATGACTTGGCATCGGTGCATCCGATTTTCCATGTCTCCTTGTTGAAGAAATGTGTTGGTGAGTCAACATCTAAAGTACCATTGTAGAGTCTTGGTATAAAGGATAGCCTTTCTTATGAAGAATTCCCGGTTGAGGTTTTTGACCAGCAAGTTCAAAAGTTGAGAAATAAGAAAGTTGCTTCCGTAACGGTTCTGTGAAAATATCAGTTAGTTGAGGGTGCTACTTAGGAGGCCGAGGCCGATATGATATCCTATTATCCTCATCTCTTTCCCTTCGTTTCTACTCTAGCTTGAGGTACTTAGTTCCTCATGGTTTTCTCTTTCTATTTCATGTGTCTTAGATATTTTCATGGTTCCTCATTTACGCATGTTCATGAAAAACTTGATTTTTGATAAAATAAGTCAACTTGATTGATTTCTTCATGTTTATGTGCATTTTAGTATGAGTTGCTTATAGATCTTATGAAATGATGTTTTCAGCATGCTTTAGCTTGGAGTTGATGTTTCCTCCTTGGGTATGTGCCTTTTATGTGATTGCATTCTTGTTGGGATGTTAGATATAGTTCCTACCCTCATTATGATGTCTTGAGTACCATTCAAGGACGAATATTCCCAAGGGGGAGATATTGTAACACCCCGGATGAAAACAAGGGAATTGGAGGTTTTCTAGAAGTTGGTGTCTGCACTGACGGAACCACCAATAGATCATATGTTGACTTATGGGTTGTAGGTTTGAACCGTAGGTGGCATGTTAAACAATTTTAAAATGTCAAGTCTTGTTACCCTCTTTACGGTTCACTAGGATGATCCGCCGTTCAATGTATGAGTCGTAGGTAGTTCTCATAGGTGAGTCCATGACTTAGTGAAAAATCGAGGGTCAAAGTTGGGACCTACGGTTGGTAAAGTACGATCTGTAAGTAGACCAATAGACCGTTCATAGCAATCATCGATGGGTTCAAAAAATATTGTCCCAGAACCCCACGGTGATTAGACCGAACGATCCGTGGTTGGACTTACAGACCGTAAGTTCAACTGTTAGTGGAGGTCCGACAGTTATTTTTAGAGCTTTTTGGTGTTTTCCCTGATCATTTTAACCCTATACTATGTCATTTTGCCTTCGAACCTAAGCCCTATATAATGATTTTTAACCCCCAAATCACCTAATTCAGTTCACTCTTCTGAATTCCTAAAAGTTGATCAAGTTCATCCTCCCAAATATTTCTCTCTCTAAGGAAGTAGAAGAAGAAGAGCTATGGTTCCATTCAGGTATCAATTTCCACCATATTTTTTGGGCTTTGAACTCCAAGGTATGATAGTATTCACCTATGGAGATCTTTGCTCCATAGGGTTCCTAAAATCCCCATTTTTTAAAAGTTAGATTCCGCATTTAAATTAGGGTTTTTATTCAATTGTCATGGGTTCCTTTCAATGTTGATCTAATTGATTGTTTTACGCCTTTTAATGCGCAAATTGAAGTAATTGCATATTTTTAAGTTGAATCCCCCTGACCCATGCCTAACTCATGATTTCTAGACTATAATGATATGATGTGGGTTTTTAACTACCTAAGATGAATTTATGAAGATATGCATGTTTCTTTCTGAAATTGATGAAAATGATTTAAGGATGCTTAGAGAGTGAAGTATCAATGTTGTTGTTGTGAAAAGATTTCTCACATACTACTCAAACATGAATTCAAAGGATTTTCTCAAACAAAGAATTCATAGGGTTGAAAGGTTTTCTCAACTAAACTTTGAATCAAGATTTAGGAGCTATTCTAAAGAATTTTATCTTGGGTTGGCTAATTGATTATCCCTTTCCATGGATAATAATATGAATATGACTAATGACTATTCCATGGGATTTATGCTTAGCACCGAGAGGATATTGAGATGGCAGCTCTCCCGTACTAGAGGTTGGATTTCAAGTAGCACTCTCCCTATCCCATAACTATGTGTCACCATAGGTTTGCCTTAGATAGACATTATCTAGTGGATCCACTTAAGCTAGATGTGTATGGTACTTACTTTGGCAAGTAATAGACATCGGATTTCATCTTATAGCTCACATGGTCTATATGTCGGTTAATGGCTACTTCTCACAATAATGAACTAAGGTTACTTCTAGAAGAATCTCACATGTTTTTCAATGATGATTTAACTTGCATTAACTATGATCATGATTTAAATTTTCAAACATTTTTATCTTATGGTTTATCTTGGTCATTGCATGTCATGTAAAGTCCTTTTAGCATGATTTCATAAATCTTATGCCTTGCTACATACTTGTGGCTAGGTGGTACTTTGTAGCTATTGAAGATTGGTGAGTCCTCATGTCCGAGGATCCAGACCCTTTATTGCTTTATGTCTTTATAGTTTGGACGTTGTATGTGATGTATGGGTCACATCTCAATTACTATTTTATGCAATAGATGGCTCTGGGACTATGCTAAACTTCCACTATGTTTTGTCAAACTCTTTTTATATAAAAAAATGTCTTTTGAACTCTTTAATTCTATTATCTTGTATGATATATGATAAGTGTCTTATGTAGGGCCTCTCTGTGTCCTATACACAATGTCACTTCTAGTGTATACTTTGGGTCGTGACAAGTTCAAAACGAAATTTTCAAAGTCAAACATAAAAGACTCAGGGTCGATATCTAAAGGGTCAAAATGATAAATTCATGAAACTTTTTGAAAATGACCGACCAGGTCTTACAAAAGAAGATCAAATATCGAAGCGCAACAAATTTCAAAAGGATAAATACAATGCATGCTTTAGGAGGAATTAGTCACTTTGTCCTAAATAATATCATATCCATCCCCAGGTCTACATTGTAAGCCAATAACAATTCCTACATGATCCGATTCAAAGTGTTCTCATATTAGAGCATACTTACAGGAAGGCCAAAGGTGAGACCACTTAGAATAGGATCATATCGGCATTGTTATTGGCATACAATGTAGACTTAGGGATGGATATGATATTATTGGGGACGAAAGTGACTAATTCTTCCTAAAGCATCTGACATCATAATAATTTCCATTAAATATTGTTCAAAGTGTGAGAGTGCTTCTCGAAATGTTCTAAAATTAAAATACTCAAATATATGAAAATGAATACTTCTTTGTATATCCCTTCCGTAAAACATATGTTCAAGCCCAAAATTTCACATAGTCTGAACCCTTTTCACCATCCTATGACTTATAGAACCAACAACGACCCACCATTTTCCTATGTAGAACTGAGAGCTTAAATTGAATCTCTAAATCATTCTTACGGATCAGCCCTATGACCTGTAAAACATTATACGGTCCGCCCTGTCAAGTCATGGGTCAAGTATTCAGAAACTAAATTTTCCCAAAACTTATTCTGAGTTCTACGATTTCATTCCTATAGCTTATAGGACTTCCTACTGTCCAAATGTTTGTCTCGTGAACCACTGTATCAAAGAAATTTTTTGCACTTCTCTTTCCTTTTCAACTTTCCAACTTCAGAGGGGTCACATTAAGTTAGTTTATTGTGACTTTCATGGGTTTTGGGTCAAGAAGACCTCAGATCTGTAATTTGATAGTTTCATTGAGTCTGTAACGTCAAATTAGCTAGGTAGCATATCTGGTTTGTGTACTCAAGATTCAAAATAAATCTCTTGAGTCCATTCAGTGCATTTGTGACTTGTGTGATTGTTGTAATTGTTGTATTATGTTGCCTACTATCTTATGCATCACGATTGTGAGGCTCCCTCTCGTGATCCCAATGAGTCATCTTTTTGTGGGCCACGAACGTGTGAGGCTTGCTGCAATCGCATAAATTTAGACTTTTACTTATCGCGATCGTGATGGTCAGTTTAAGTGGTTTGAATACTTCGCTGATTACGCTCGTGTGATCTTCGGGTCACTAACATGATGATCATTTTAATGCCTGAACAATGTTATTTTTAAAAAATTAGGGTTTCAATCCTATTTCCCTATTTTTGAGCATTGAGAACTCGTGGGAGCCAACTTCTAAAGGATTTTTCATGTGGAATCATTTGAATAAGTATTTCTGACTGTAAACCTTAATTTCTCAATCATACTTTATGACTTCAAACATCAATTTATTGGTTTTGAACTTAAAAGTTTGGAGAATTTTTCAAGAACTCTAGCTTTGAAATAAATGGTGATTGAGGAATGATTTCAATTCCATTTTGAATTTCTTTTCACATGTGACTTCTATATCCTTTGGGGTAACATGATTTTACTTGAATTTTCAGATTTAACTATAGTTTTTGGAAATGGGGTTTTGGGTCAATTTGGACCCATTTCCAAAAAAAAATTATATCAGTATTGTTAGTTTCAAATTCTTATTGTGATTCTCCATATGATTAGATTGTGTTGATTTGGAGGCCCAAAAGAAAGGGAAAGCTCAAGTATCAGGTTGATTGATTGTGTTTGACACTTTTTTACCCTTTAAGCGGATAGAATCTTGTATTTCTTATTGTTCGTGTTGGGGAGTAATGAGAATTTGTGAAGGGATTGATATTTGCGGTCACGTGTTCATTTTGAATAATTCTAATGATGAAATAGGGTAAATGAAAAAGGTAACTTGATGATATATTGTTATGTGATGTGTTCTGGATAATTTGAATGGTTTCATTGATTCAATGTTTCATGATTGTATTGTCATGGATTGTGTATTGATATAGAAATTATCATCTTCTTATTATTTCTATAAATATATCTATTTGCATTGGTTCCGAAACATTGTGATGAGCTCTATTTTTATGATTATGCAGAGGGGAAATTGTTCCAGTGATGCCGAAGGGAAATGCTTTTAGTGATTTATTAGTATGCCAAGGGAAAATGGTTCTAACTAGATGCATGGACCTTGCGAGTCCCCGATGGTCGACCCAAGTCTTAGCGGACACGTATCATAGGATAGAAATGCATAACTATAATAATTGGCATTACATTTCGTTGAATTACACATCATTACCATTTGTGAATTTTATGAGTGCTTATTACTAAACTTGTGGTTGATGAATATGCTCTTTTGTGTTGATGACTTGTATACGTTGAGGTGTTGTTCTACGTGTTGTGTGCTACATAAACGTGAACTATTAGGTTGTACTAATTATGTGCAGGTTGTAGTTGTGGAGGTTCGGTTGGAGAGTTGGGAGTACCTATTATGTATTGCTTTACTTTGAATTAACTATTTACTTGTTGAGTATCGTGTTTTTCGGTACCCACTCTCTTGCTTCTACACTTGTGTAGGTTATGAGACTGAATCTTTGTGATTACTTCTCTTCTACGTCTGAGGCTTACTATGGAGAGTTGTGAGGTAGCTATTTGTCATCTCGGCAGACTCCTTTTCCTCTTTTATTATGTTCTTGTTGTATTCTAGAAACAAGAACATTCAGTCTTGTACTTCTTGAATCTATTGTAATACTTAGGTTTGTATACATGCCCACCAAGTTTTGGGGTTATAATTGAGTTTTGTTATCTAAACTAGTGTAATATGTAAGTTGTTTATTTTATTTTATTCCCGCATTTATCTCTTAAGTTGGAATTTAGACTAACTTATCTTGGTAGGATAAGACAAGTGTCATCAAGTTTATTTTTGAATAGTAACAACTTAGCACATGATTTTAGGAAAATAGAGATTTAATGTAGTGTAGGAGTCCCCTCTCTCTAATATTTTTCTCAATAAAATCAGCTTACTTATACAATATTATACTTTTTCTACCCATATTCTTACATTTATACTAGACAGACTTTCTTTTATTTATCATATTCTATAAGATATTTTTTTATACATATTATTTCTATATTTTACATATTTGACATATACACACTTTACATACATACATATTCATTAATTAATCTTGCAATTACTATTTAATCATCAAGAAAATGGTGAAGGGTCTTGTCGAAAATGCTTAGCCATTAAGTAAAAGGGAAAGGGTCATTTTGCAAAATATTTTTAATGTTTAGTTACTAGAAAAACGGAGGAGTATTCTTGAAAATTATTTTACAATACTTATCCACTAAGCAAAGGGGAGGGATCTTCTTGCAAATTATATTTACGTAGAGGATCATGTTTTTATCATAAAAGGAGAGGAGATCTCCCATAATTAACATCACTTCACACTATCTACACTTATATTGTTTTCTTCTCTCAATAATACTCTCCTCTTTACATTTTTTTAAAAAGAAGGCTAGTAAGACTAGCATATCCTTCCTCTCCTCATATTTGTCAAAAATCCTCTTTATTTTTTTTATACACTATCTTTGATTATTATTATTTTTATCTAGTTTCCTAATACATCTTTTTTTCATCATCATTCATTTATCTTTATAATTTTTCATATATTATCTACAAATTTTGTTCTTTACACACTGTATTGTTCATTATCTTCTATCGAAATACATTTATCTATAATAAGAATTATCAAATCTAAAAATAAAGAAGAAAAATTCATGTGAAAAATCTATCAAATTTGGGTTTCATGACTTTCTCCGGTGAAGCACCATTTTTCCTATCCGTCTCTCTCCCTCCGTCTCTTCTATCAAAACAGATTTATCTAAAATTAGAATTATCAAATAAAAAAAGTTCATTGAAAAAAGGAATCTCATTTTTGACTTATGACTTTTTCCGGTGAAACACCATTTTTCGATAGAAAGAGGTTCTTGTGAATGAAAATGATTTTATAGAAAATTGTATTTTTCCTTTTCTTTTATTATTAAAATATTTTAAAAATAAATTAGATATTTTTATTTTTGACTTCTTCTTATAATTAATTTATAATATTTTTAAAATAAAAAATGTTTGTAATCATTTAAAATTTATTAAATATAAATTTATAAAATGATTCAAATTATATTAAATTTTGGAATAAATTAGTCCAAATAAATATTATGGATTAATATAATTGGGTTAATTATTTGAGTTCAATAAATATGGATTTAATTAAAGTCCAAATTAATATATTTGGGCTACAATAAGCCCAGTATGCTAAGCCCATATTCATCTCATCCTAGAGGCCCATTTCTTTAGTGCCACATGGCAAATGATGTGGCATGTCAAGTCAAACAACAAGCAAATAGGATCTTGATATGTGTCAAAGATGACAAGCCCGCTCCATAAAGCCCAAATGTCATGTCACTTAAATCTGATTGGCCGAAGAGAATCCTATTCGTATCACAACTCCTCTATTCTAAAACTATAAATAGGGGTCTTCCTAATTCAGAAAAGAGAACCAAGAATTCAAACAAGAAGTTAGAGAAAGCTCGTGGGTCAAAACCCACAATTTATCTATGTCACGCCCCGAGACTACCCCCGAGACGCGGACACGAGACCTAGGACCACAAGTGATCCCAAGCTAACCCTGCTGGCATGATCATGAGCATACTAAAGATAATAAACTGATGCGGAAGCTAAATCATAAATAAAATGAAAAGATGG
>JAJOOS010030830.1:0-23652 GCA_029582725.1 Solanum chiquidenum
AAAAGTATCTTAATAATTAAGGAAAGTGAGCAGTAGCTTGTGGGAACTTCTACCTTGTACTTATAATTAAGCATGAATAACATGTTTTCTAGTCTTCCATGGGAGAATTAAGCTAAATCCATAAGTGTTTCTCTTACCTTGGTTTGCAGATATGAGGGTTTCTTCAAGAACCCTAGTAGGAATTTTTAGACTGCTCTTGAGATAAAAGAGAGAGATAGCTGAAGTAAATTGTGAATTTTGTGTGTTAAAATGAGTGAAAAGATCAGCTCATATTGGGTTTATATGGAGCCTTCTTGACCATAAAAAAATAATCCTCTAGAACCTCCCTTTTTTGGTCCATTTTCAACCACTAATTGGTCAAGTAGGTGATGCACTTGCTTATGTACATCAAGCAGCTCAAAAGGTCAAACTAGGTGATGCACCTACTTGCTTTCACTTGGGCTTAAATATATTGGGCCTTGACAGATTTGGTTGCTGGGCTTTAATTTCATTTTCCTTTTATTTAACTTACTTCTACAACTTGCCTTTATAGGCATTTTCTATTTTTATTGATTTGACAAATATATTCCTATATTATCATAGGAAAACTTAAGAAGGGTCTCCTTCTTATCATGGATCCCTGAGTTTGTTCCGTGTTTCAAGAAAATATTCACTTGAAAATTATATTTTTACAGGATTGAAACGTATCCTGTCTATGCTCTTGTAAGAAGAGCTATCGGTTGAATTAAGTGATGAACAAGTAGCAAACCTAATTCGGCTACTTTTTGCGTCAACTAGGAAGGCAGTTTTGGAGAAGATTGTTCTTGCTAGTGATAATAAAAAGAAATATCACACAAAAGCACAAAAGGTGAGGTTATTTAGTTCTTGTTGTTGATACTCTCCGAGACTCTTACTAAATGTCATATTTTTTCTTCAAACTTCATCGTTTACACCTGAGAATGGACTCCAAGAAAGTGCTTGTGAAAGAATAAGTTGGTGATATTTCTGCAACCTGGTAGATCTGTACTATTTTAGCGGTGTCTTTGTGCTGCATTTTTTCTTGAACTGTATGCTTGTCTTAAATCAGGTCAGTTGGTAAAATACATCAGGATTACTGATTAGTATTATTTAGTGGAAGAGGTGCCATTTTTGTATATTTTCATGTTACCGTCTTTAACATATTTCTAACAACATTAAGACGTTTTATTATAGTTGGACTTTGATAATAGTGTGAGCAGTCAGATTATTCATGTACCATGGAACATAGACGGTAACTGTGTTTGTCCTAACCCAACAAGAACTTCCAGGATTTGTCTTCTTAATAATGTCAGCATAGTCAAATAACCTAGAAAATTCCAGATTCCAATCACCCATGAACTGACTCATTACCCTGCGCTTGGCTCTATAACAAATTGTCCTCCCTACATACAAACCCAACTGATCCCTTACCAATTCCTGAATTTCCCAAAGTTTTATGTTAGGTTGAGATACAATCCTATCTTGAAATTTATGTGCAATGTACACAGAAGTGCATAACTTGTTCTTATTTTTAGTAGGGCAGCGATGAAATGGGTGGTACTTCTTCACAATAAAGTCACTAGAATTCCTGTCAGTGCTTGCATATATCTCCCATTTGCATAGTATTTTGGTTTTACATTTGACTCTAATTTTGTGCTTCTCATTAGGCTTATGTTCGAGTTGCACTTTATTCTCTACAGCATATGATTGCACATCACTCTCAAAGACCATGTCAAGTTCAAAAGTAGTTATTTGACATTCCGGATCAAACCTTAGTTTTCTACTCTTTCTTCTAGCCGGTAGGTCCATTCCTCTTTGAGCTAGCATATCCAACTCATCTCTACTTTCATCACTACCAATATTTGAGCTACTATGCACTCCTCATCTCCCCCCAATCTTCCACCATTATTATCTCTCTTTTTTTATCCTGTTAATGTCATTAAAACCTTCCAGTCTCTCCTAGCTCAGCCTCTCAAACATCAATCTACAATAAAAGAAGTTGATGTATGTGCCCTTAACAAATTGAAGGGGACTATGTGTTTTATTGATGCAGTTTTGTTTAATGTGCAATTTTGTTGATGCAGGATGGTTATGCTGAATATTCATTGCTTGTAAACTTGAAAAGGTTGGATGATTTTCAATTGTCAAGGCAAATTCCATCAAAAGCTTGCATAATGATCT
The DNA here is from genome assembly GCA_029582725.1 of Solanum chiquidenum. NCBI lineage: Eukaryota > Viridiplantae > Streptophyta > Magnoliopsida > Solanales > Solanaceae > Solanum > Solanum chiquidenum. Next base: position 2,179 of record JAJOOS010030830.1, read on the forward strand.
TGCGGAGACTGCCCCCAAGGCTTAGCTCGAATGGAAAAAGGTGGAGAATTTGTGGCTTAGGTCACAGGTTCAAGCCCCACACCATGCAAAGCAAAATCCGGTATTTAAGTGGAGAAGAGTAGAGGGGCAGGACCATTATCCACCGAGTTTGGAATGCTATGATTTGTCCAAAGGGCGGGTCACAGACGGATTTCTCGGTTATAACAAAAAAAAACTTGCAGAGACTTTCAAAAACATCAGAAGTATTGATGACGAGGTGGGTATACTGTAGTTTGAATTTTATTTTATTTTTAGTAGTTTTGCCAAAACTCAACTTCTTTGACTTACTGTGTAGGTTATTATATTTCTGCTTCTTAACATGCATCTGCATCTTTACCGGCTACACTCTATCTTAAACTCTGGAACAGTCCTAGAAAATTCTCCATCTTCCTTATCTCCAAGCGCAGTGCATTGTTTGATTTACTTGAGTCCTTCCTGATTACTAAATCTCCGGACTTCGTGCAAGTCAACTTGCATGTAAGGTAAGCATTATTCCAGAATTTCTATGTTCATTTATCTCCTGTTAGTGCCTTCTTTGTTATCTTTTGGTTAATTGAGTTTGTTGTTTTTCTTGGTCTCCGGACTTCGTGAAAGTCAACTTGCATGTAGGGTAAGCATTATTCCAGAATTTCTATTTTCATTTATCTCATGTTAGTGCCTTCTATGTTATCATTCGGTTAATTGAGTTTGTTGTTTTTCTTGGTCTATATTTTGTGATGACAAAAATTCGAGTTGTAAATATAAATTATTAAAGAGAGAATACCTTTTGACAATCTGACATTATTGTTAATCCCACACCATTTCCTAACTCAAAATCTGAAATCATATATTCAATGAACCAAGTCCAAGAATGTTTAGTCTCTTGATCAACAACAACCTATGTTATGGGAAACATCTGGTTGTTCCCACTCCTACCAATGGCTACCTGTAATTCCCCTGTACATTATCCCTTCAAGAAGCATCCGTCAAGACAAATAATTTTCCTACATCCTTGTAACCAACCCCTTTTAAGAGCATCAAAACACACATAAAAATATATAAACTAGTTTTTTCCTGGTATTGTATCCTTGTCTGTCCTAACCCAACAAGAACTTTCAGGATTTGTCTTCTTAATAATGTAAGCATAGTCACATAATCTAGAGAATTCCAAATTCCAATCACCCTTGAACTGACTCATTACCCTGCACTTGGCTCTATAACAAATTGTCCTCCCTGCATACAAACCCAACTGATCCCTTTCTGATTCCTGAATCTCCCAAAGTTTTATGTTAGGTTGAGATACAATCCTATCTTGAAATTTATGTACAATGTACACATAAGTGCATAACTTGTTCTTGTTTTTAGTAAGGCAGCAATGAAATGGGTGGTACTTTTTCACAATAAAGTCACCAGAATTCCTGTCAGTGCTTTTATATATATCCCATTTGCATATTATTTTGCTTTTACATTACTCTAATTATGTGCTTCTCATTAGACTTATGTTCGAGTTGCACTTTGCTCTCTACAACATAAGATTGAACAGCTTTTCTAAATTTCACATCACTCTCAAAGGCCATGTCTAGTTCAAAAATAGTTATCTGACAAAATGGATCAAACCTTAGTTTTCTACTCTTTCTTCTAGACGGTAAGTTGATTCCTCTTTGAGCTAGCACATCCAACTCATCATCTCTACTTTCATCACTACCAATATCTAAGCTACTATAGCACTCCTCATCTCCCCCCAATATTCCAGCATACTTGTCTCTTTAGTTTATCATGTTAGTGTCATTAAAACCATACAACCTCTCCTAGCTCAGCTTCTCAAACATCAATCTGCAATAAAAGAAGTTGTTGTATGTGCCCTCAACAAATTGAAGGGGACTATGTTTTTTATTGATGCATTTTTTAAATGTGCAATTTTTGTTGTTGCATGATGGTTAAGCTGAATATTCATTGCTTGTAAACTTGAAAAGGTTGGATGATCTTCAATTGTCAAGGCAAATTTCCATCAAAAGCTTGCATAATGATCTTGCAGAGACTTCCCCATGGCTTAGCTCGAGCGGAAAAAGATGGAGTATTTGTGGCTTAGGTCGCAAGTTCAAGCCCCACGCCATGCAAAGCGAAGCCCAGTATTTAAGTGGAGAAGGGTAGAGGGGAGGGCCCATTATCTACCGGGTTTAGAAGGCTATGATTGGTCCAAAGGGCTAGTAACAGACGAATTTCTCGGTTAAAGAAAAAAAAAGATCTTGCAGAGACTTTCAAAAACTTCAGAAGTATTGATGACGAGGTGGGTAAGTTCGAACCAGGACTTTGGAGTTTCTAGTTTGCTAAAGATGAACCTATCAAGATCCGCCCGGCTTGAACTGGGACAATTTCATACTTAAGCTACTGGAAAGAGTCAATTATGGGTAAGTTTTTTATTTATGATCACGTTGATTTACTCAATTGGTTCCCCTGTTATTGTGGTAGCCTTATTGAAAGGCTACAAATCCTCTTTCTTCTTTTAAATTAATTTTTAGCTTTTCCTACGCATCTGAATTGGTAAACTTGATCCATTCCTATGCCCTATTGTTTCAAATATATTCTGCTCATATGCTTATGACAATTTGATGATACTTTTGTGCCTAATTGAACCGATATGTATCAATCATGACATCTTGTATCCTTAATCTGATTCAAAATGGCTGAAATGGTAAATTCTAGCTTAATTGATTCACCGTGATTGAAACTTTTATTTTACCTGCTCGATTTATGGTACGCTATGAGAGCTTGAATCGGATGGTAATTATCTTCTTACTTAAATAAATTATTCCCCTGTCTGATAATATGTGATATCAATGTTTAATTGATAATCTTTGCTTTAATTAAAATTGGGCAGAAGTTCTTACTGTTTTTTTATTTGGTGAAATATTTGGTTGATTTGATAAAAGAATTTTGCCGATTTAACTCTTAGTTAAGGAAATAAAATCTCCAAAATATGATCCCTTTAATTTGTTCCTTTCCTTTATTGTGTGCCCTTTTATTCACTATGTGGGGTCAACTCATCATTCTAATCCTTGTATTTTATTTGTATGGGTAGTTTCCCGGTTGATCAAAGAGGTACAATGAAAGTTGTTGTGAAATATTTTTAAGAAACCTATAGTTTTGTCATTCAGTATACTCAGTTGCCTTGTTTTCATGTTGGAAATACAGAGAGGCCAAATTATTTGCCTATGGGTGTCTTTTTCTCATTGCCAACTAGCAAAAAATTAGAAAAAAAAACAATGCAGCTGAAAAACAGAGGAAAAATCTGGTAACAAAATCAGCACCAAATCAGCTGAGGTGAAGAAAGACAAGTTAAAGAAATTAACCTTGCTTCAGCTCTCATTAATAAGTAAGATGATGGGGGGTGGGGAATTGAGAGGAAATCAATCCGAAAAAATAGGGAGATTTGGGAAAATCACATGCTTGGCACATATTTTTAGTTCAACTATTAGTTTTTTTAACAAAAGTTAACACAAGGATGTTTATTGTAAAGTTTTGACAATTAAAGGACCTTTTTTTTCACAATTATAGTATAAGGATGTACCCTAAGTTTGACCTATCTTCAAGGATGATTTTAGCCCAAAACTCGACTATTGAGCTATTCTGCTTGCTCTGAACTCTCTACTAAATTTATAGTTTCAAAATCTATGTTATGGCGTTTTACTCGTATCACTGCTAATCTGCTTATTTCGGTTAGAACAACTTTGCCTACATCTAGACTATAGTTGGATATTATGCTAGCTCGAGCTCAAACGATCCATGGTAGTCTATTTAAGTTTTATAATGGCTGAACCTCTTCACCCATGTCTTCTTGCTTCCCCCTCATGTTTTCCTATAATCAGATATTCTTTTGATTAGTGATTGGACTATCGCTTTGAATGATCAGTTTACTTGGACACTAATTGAATCAGAACCGACTAGATCTCGGCAGTTTACAAATATTCTGCGTTAGTAGTCTTTAATGTCCTGCGATAATGTGCATTTTTTAGTTTTTTCTCTTTCCTTATTTAATATGTTATTTGGCATCATTGGGTAAGTTGTTGTTGTAATATGTTATTTGGCGTCACTTCAATATGTATTAGGCATGAACTTTTTGGTCGGTGTTATATTTGGCGTCAGTTCAATATGCATTAAACCGGAACTTCATGCATAGACCTGCAATTCTAATTTTACCTAATCTCCTTTGGACGTTAGGGTGAAGTTGAGGATTACCAAACTTCAAAAAAGGACTTCAAGAACTTCAAAGATAACCTCGTCTACTTCTGGGATACACTGGTTGCTGACTGTGAAAATGGACCACTTTTTGAACCTGATTCTGCCCCAATCTTTCCCTATCTCGTCCTCTCACTGTTTCAGGGGGATTCTTTGACACTCAAAAGCTAGAGGATCTCCATCAAAGAAATAGACTGGAGAAACACAAAATTCCTAGAAATACATACATTAAGAGCTTAAAAAAGCTTTGTGATTTTCCGTTTGGGTCTCATCGGAACCCGGTGAAGCTCTTCTTGTGGTTAGGTCATTGTTCTTCAGTCCGTTACCTCAGTCGCTGCTCGGAAAGAGGTGAAGATCCCTCTAAATTTCACCTTAGATTCAATTAATATGTTATTTAGCTGTAGATTTGCACTTAGTTTTTAGCAGTATCTTTTGCCTTTTTCCTTTCACACTTCAAAGTTCATTAAATATTTTGATATGACTATTGAGCTATGTTCCTTGCTTTGAACTCTCTGCTAAATTTATAGTTTCAATCTATGTTATGGCGTTTTACTCGTATCACTGCTAATCTGCTTATTTTGGTGCATCTAGTCTATTGTTGGTTATTATGCTAGCTCGAGCTTAAACGATCCATGGTAGTCTATTTAAGTTTTAGAATCGCTGAACCTCTTCACCCAAGTCTGCTTGCTTCCCCCTCATGTTTTCCTATATTCAGATATTCTTTTGATTAGTGATTGGAATATCGCTTTGAATGATCAATTTATTTGGACACCAATTGAATCAGAACCGACTAGATCTCTGCTGTTTACAGATATTCTGCGTTAGTAGTCTTTAATGTCTTGCGATAATGTGCATTTTTTAGTTTTTTCTCTTTCCTTATTTAATATGATATTTGGCATCACCGATATGTTGTTCTTGTGATATGTTATTTGGCGTCACTTCAATATACATTAGGCATGAACTTTCTGGTCGGTGTTATTATTTGGCGTCAGTTCAATATGCATTAAACCGAAACTTCATGCATAGACCTAGAATTCTAATTTTACCTAATCTCCTTTGGACGTTAGGGTGAAGTTGAGGATTATCAAACTTCAAAAAAGAACTTCAAGAACTTCAAAGATAACCTCGTCTACTTCTGCGATACACTGGTTGTTGAATGTGAAAATGAACCACTTTTTGAACCCAATTCTGCCCCAATCTTCCCCTATCTCGTCCTCTCATTGTTTCAGGGCGATTTTTGGACACTCTAAATCTAGAGGATCTCAATCAAAGAAATGGATTGGAGAAACACAAAATTCCTAGAAATACATACATTAAGAGCTTAAAAAGGCTTTGTGATTTTCTGTTTGGGTCTCGTCGGAACCTGGTGAAGCTTCGTTTGTGGTCAGATCATTATTCTTCAGTCTGTTGCCTCAGTCGCTGCTCGGAAAGAGGTAAAGATCCCTCTAAATTTCACCTTAGATTGAATTAATATGTTATTTAGCTGTAGATTTGGACTTAGTTTTTAGCAGTATATTTTGCCTTGTTTCTTTAACGCATCATAGTTCATTAAAGATTCTGATATGACTATTGAGCGATGTTGCTAGCTTTGAACTCTCTGCTAAATTTATAGTTTCAAAATCTATGTTATGGAGTTTTACTCGTATCACTGCTAATGCTTATTTCGGTTAGCACAACCTTCCCTGCATCTAGTCTATAGTTGTATGCTAGCTCGAGCTCAACCGATCCATGGTAGTCTATTTAAGTTTTAGAATGGCTGAACCTCTTCACCCATGTCTGCTTGCTTCCCTCTCATGTTTTCCTATACTCAGATATTCTTTTGATTAGTGATTGGAATATAGCTTTGAATGATCAGTTTATTTTGACACTAATTGAATCAGAACCGACTAGATCTCTGCAGTTTCTTGCTATTCTGCATTAGTAGTCTTTAATGTCTTGCGATAATGTGAATTTTTTTGTTTTTTTCTCTTTCCTTATATAATATTTTGTTTGGCGTCACTGGCTGGGTATGTTGTTGTTGTAATATGTTAATTGGCGTTACTTCAATATGTATTAGGCATGAACTTTCTGGTCGGTGTTATAATTTGGCGTCAGTGCAGTATGCATTAAACCGGAAATGCATACACCTGCAATTCTAATTTTACCTAATCTCCTTTACACGTGAGGGTGCATCTGAGGATTATCAAACTTCAAAAAATGACTTCAAGAACTTCAAATATTCATTGCTTGTAGTTAACTTGAGAAGGTTGGATGATAATCTTCAATTGTCAAGGCAAATTTCCATCGAAAGCTTGCATAATGTTCCTATAGAAACTTCCCCCAAGACTTAGCTCGAGTGGAAAAAGGTGGAGGATTTGTGGCTTAAGTCACAGATTCAAGCCCCACACCATGCAAAGAGAAGCCCGGTGTTTAAGTGGAGAAGGGTAGAGGGCGGGGCCTTTATCCATCGAGTTTAGAAGGCTATAATTGGTCCAAAGGGCGGGTCATAGATGGATTTCTCGGTTATTAAAAAAAAGATCTTGCAGAGACTTTCGATAACTTCAGTAGTATTGATGACAAGGTGGGTATACTGTAGTTTGACAAATTCTTTTTTTCTGTAGTTTTGACAATACTCAACTTCTTTGGCTTATTGTTTAGGTTATTGGATTTCTGCTTGTTAACATGCATCTACCTGTGTGCAAGCTACCGTCTATCTTAAACTCTCGAACAGTCCTGGAACAATCTTCACCTTCCTTATCTCCAAGCGTTGTGCATTATTTGATCTACTTGAGTCCTTCCTGACTAGTAAATCTCCGGAAGGTCTTCGTGCAAGTCAACTTGCATGTAGGGTTAGCATTATGTCAAACTTCTAGGTTCACTTATCTCCTGTTAGTGCCTTCTATGTTCTCTTTTGGTTAATTGAGTTTGTTGTTTTTCTTGGGATAGGTTGTGTTATTTTTTCAGAACAATGGTGGTTGTTCAGGAAAGAAACCCTTGCATCATCCACAGAGCTATAATGTTTTGTGTACTCATCAGATATATGCAACGGCAGCTGCTTCCAATCTTGCGAAATGGATCATGGATGCCCTTATTTCCATGCATATGGAATTGAGAAAATCCTATGGACCTGAAGACCTGAAGTGTCTGGTATCCCTCAATGGATCAGATGGGAAAAACACGAACTACTTCCTAGGGCACTAGATATTATTTTAGGCAGTGAAATGACAGAGCTTGGTGGATGGCTGTCATACAGGTAATACTTCTTATTTCATTTAATAGAAATATTTATTTTTGTCACACTCCTTGTGATTCATCAATTAGTGTGTTCCAACTTACCAGAACTACTCTGCTACTTCCACTTATGTTTTAAAATGCTAGTTGTGCTTAGATGTAAATGTTCTAGGTGATACAACCACAGAGAAATAATGTACCTTAAAAAATGAGGAACACATGATGCAGAGATGTCATAATTTTTCCCACCAATGCAAGCACACACCCTTTTCATCCTAACTTTGATACCCTAGTTTAAGTCTTTCATAGTCTTCAATTATTTCTATGAACATGAGGATATGTTCTTGCAAATGAGTTGTCTGCTCAATAGAGTGGACATTACATTGCAACATGAAAATAGTATGTAGTTTTGGTTAGAGTAGTATCTCGCTACAACTTTCAGTGAGCCTAGTCTTTTAGTGGCTCAACTTTGTTTGAAAGACGTTATAAGTTACTATATAATTTTTGAATTTGTCCCGTATTTCCTTGTGGTTTTTAGTATTAATGCTATATTACAATTATCTGTAGTTTGGTTAAACTATTATTTTCTACAACTTACCTTTATAGGCATTTTCTATTTTTATTGATTTGACAAATATATTCCTATTTAATCATAAGAAAACTTAAGTACGGTCTCCTTCTTATCATGGATCCCTGAGTTTTTTTCGTGTTTGAAGAAAATATTCAATTGAAAATTATGACAGGATTGAAACGTATCATGTCTATGCTTTTGGAAGAAGAGTTATCGGCAGAATTAATTGATGAAGATGCAACAAACCTAATTCGGCTACTTTTTGCGTCAACTAGGAAGGCAGTTTTGGATAAGATTGTTCCTGTTAGTGACAATAAAAAGAAATATCACACCAAAGCACAAAAGGTGAGGTTCTTTAGTTCTTGTTGTTGATACTTTTTTAGACTCTTACTAAATGTTATATTTTTGCTTCAAACTTCATTGTTTACACCTGAGAATGGACTCCCAGAAAGTGCTTGTGAAACAATAATTTGTGATATTTCTTCGACGTGGTATATCTGAATTGTTTTAGCGGTGTCTTTGTGTTTAAATTTTTCTTGAACTGTATGCTTGTCTTTAATCAGGTCAATTGGTCAAATACATCCAAATTACTTACTAATATTATTTAGTGGAAGAGGTGCCATTTTTGTATATTTTCAGGTTACCATCTTTAACATTTTTCTAACAACATTAAGACGTTTTATTATAGTTGGAGTTTGATAATAGAGTGAGCAGTCAGATTATTCATGTACCATGGAACATAGACGGTAACTGTGTCTGCACTTGGCTCTATAACAAATTGTCCTCCCTCCATACAAACCCAACTGATCCCTTACCAACTCCTGAATCTCCCAAAGTTTTTAGTAGGGCAACGATGAAATGGGTGGTACTTCTTCACAATAAAGTCACGAGAATTCCTGTCAGTGCTTGTATATATCTCCCATTTGCATAGTATTTTGCTTTTACATTACTCTAATTTTGTTCTTCTCATTAGACTTATGTTCGAGTTGCACTTTGTTCTCTACAATATAAGATTGCACAACTTTTTTAATTGCACAACATTCTCAAAGACCATGTCAAGTTCAAAAATAGTTATCTGACAATCCGGATCAAACCTTAGTTTTCTACTCTTTCTTCTAGATGGTAAGTCGATTCCTTTTTGAGCTAGCACATCCAACTCATCTCTACTGTCATCACTACCAATATCTGAGGTACTATAACACTCCTCATCTCCCCCCAATCTTCCAGCATACTTGTCTCTTTTGTTTATCCTGTTAATGTCATTAAAACCTTCTAGCCTCTCCTAGCTCAGCCTCTCAAACCTCAATCTGCAATAACAGAAGTTTTTGTATGTGCCCTCAACGAATTGAAGGGGACTATGTGTTTTATTGATGCATTTTTGTTAAATGTGCAATTTTTGTTGTTGCGGGATGGTTATGTTGAATATTCATTGCTTGTACACCTGAAAAGGTTGCATTATCTTCAATTGTCAAGGAAAATTTCCATCAAAAGCTTGCATAATGATCTTGAAGGGCTTAGCTCGAGTGGAACAAGGTGAAGGATTTGTGGTTTAGGTCGCACGTTCAATCCCCACACCATGCAAAGCGAAGCTCGGTATTTAAGTGGAGAAGGGTAGTGATAAAGATCAAACAAGGAAAGAAACAAAGATATAAAGGATATGTGGATTAATACTCAAGCTATTGAAATTATGGGAAACAAGGGACTAAAACCCTCACCTCCCAATTGACTTCAACAACCTAAATGCAACCCAAGGAAGAATAATCAAGTGAAACCAAGAATCACAAAGGGGTAACACTTTGATTAATCAAACTAAGAAGTTAACTAGCAATCCCAAGAATTCACCCTAATTACTCACTATTATTCACTAAGAAGATACTACAATTTGAGAGTCAATATTCAACATAGTCTAAGTCTTGCAAAATGATAAAAGACTAATATTTAAACTAAGGAAATAAAGAAAACACTTCTTTGACAATTTTACCCTTAATGAGATAAGGGACTTGTTTGATGCCTTCTTTTGTGAATTCTTGAATTCATAGACACTTCTTTGACAATTTTACCCTTAATGAGATAAGGGCCTTGTTTGGTTGTCTTCTTTTGTGAATTCTTGAATTCATTAAATGGCCATTTGCACACATGGCCTCTTTTCTTCTTCCTTCTCATTTTTATGTACCTTACACACATTGTATGTCCTTCTTTGGTGACCTTCAAGCTCCTCTAATGCTTCCCTTTTCATGAACATTTCTTGTAGACCTTAGAGATCCATTGCTTGACTCCGTGTGAATGGTCTTGAGGGGTACATGCCACTCATGTTAGTGTCATCCATGTTTCCCATGTTATCAGGTAGATGGACGGGCCCATTATCCACCGAGTTTAGAAGGCTATGATTAGTCCAAAGGGCTGGTCACAGACGGATTTCTCGGTTATAAAAAAAAAATATCTTGCAGAGACTTTCAAAAACTTTAGAAGTATTGATGACGAGGTGGGTATGTTCGAACCAAAACTTTGGAGTTTCCGGTTTGCTATAGATGAACCTATGAAGAACCGCCCGGCTTGAATTGGGGAAATTTCATACTTAAGCTAGTGGAAAGAATCAATTATGGGTAAGTTTTTTATTTATGATCACGTTGATTTACTCAATTGCTTCCCCATTTAGAGTGATAGCCTTATTGAAAGGCTACATATCCTCTTTCTTCTTTTGAAATTAATTTTCAGCTTTTCCTACGCATCTGAATTGGTAAACTTGGTCCATTCTTATGCCCAATTTATTTAAATATATGTTGCTCACATGCTTATGACAATTTGATGATACTTCTGTGCCTAATTTATCCGATATGTATCAATCATGACATCTTGTATCCTTAATCTGATTCCAAATGGCTAAAATGGTAAATTATGGCTTAATTGATTCATCGTGATTGAGACTTTTATTTTACCTGCTCGGTTTATGGTAAGCTATGACAGCTTGACTCGGATGGTAATTATCTTCTTCCTTAAATAAATTATTCCCCTGTCTGATAATATGTGATATCAATGGTTAATTGATATTCTTTGCTTTAATTAAAATTGGGCAGAAGTTCTTACTTTTTTTTTTATTTGGTGAAATATTTGGTTGATAAAAGAATTTTGCCGACTTAGCTCTTAGTTAAGGAAATACAATCTCCAAAATATGATCCCTTTAATTTATTCATTTCCTTTATTGTGTGCCCTTTTATTCACTATGTGGGATCAACTCATCGTTCTAATCCTTGTATTTTATTTGTATGGGTAGTTTCCCGGTTGAACAAAGAGGTACAATGAAAATTGTTGTGAAATAATTTTAAGAAACCTATAGTTTTGTCATTCAGTATACTCAATTGCCTTGTCTTCAAGTTGGAAACACATAGAGGCCAAATTATTTTCCTATGGGTGTCTTTTTCTCATTGCCAACTAGCAAGAAGTTAAAAAAAAAACCAGCTGGAAAAAAGGGGAAAAAACTGGTAATAAAATCAGCACCAAATCAGCAAAGGTAAGGAAAGACAAGTTAAAGAAATTAACCCTGTTTCAGCTCTCATTAATAAGGAAGATGATGGGGGGGTGGGGAATTGAGAGGAAATCAATCGGACAAAATAGGGAAATTTGGGAAAATCACATGCTTGGCACATATTTTTAGTTCAACTGTTAGTTTTTTTAACAAAAGTTAACAGAAGGATGTTTATTGTAAAATTTGGACAGTTACATGACCTCTTTTGTTCACAATTATAGTATAAGGATGTACCCTAAGTTTGAGCTATACTTCAAGGATGAGTTTAGCCCAAAACTCGACTATTGAGCTATTCTGCTTGCTTTGAACTCTCGGCTAAATTTATAGTTTCAAAATCTATGTCATGGCGTTATACTCGTATCACTGCTAATCTGCTTATTTCGGTTAGCACAACCTTGCCTGCATCTAGTCTATAGTTGGATATTATGCTAACTCAAGCTCAAACGATCCATGGTAGTCTATTGAAGTCTTAGAATGGCTGAACCGCTTCACCCATGTCTGCTTTCTTTTCCTATACTCATATATTTTTTTTATTAGTGATTGGAATGTAGCTTTGAATGATCAATTTATTTGGACACTAATTGAATCAGAACCAACTAGATCTCTGCAGTTTCCTACTATATTGCTTTAGTAGTCTTTAATGTCTTGCGATAATGTTCATTTTTTAGTTTTTTCTCTTTCCTTATTTTATATTTTATTTGGCATGACTGGGTATGTTGTTGTTGTAATATGTTTTTTTGCGTCACTTCAATATGCTTTAGGCATGAACTTTCTGGTCGGTGTTATTATTTGGCGTCAGGTCAATATTCATTAAATCGGACCTTCATGCATAGACCTGCAATTCTAATTTTACCTAATCTCCTTTGGACATTAGGGTGAAGTTGAGGATTATGAAACATCAAAAAAGGACTTCAAGAAATTCAAAGATAACCTCGTATACTTCTGGGATACACTGGTTACTGAATGTGAAAATGGACCACTTTTTGAACCCGATTCTGCCCCAATCTTCCCCTATCTCATCCTCACACTGTTTCAGTGGGATTTTTTGACACTCAAAAGATATAGGATCTCCATCAAAGAAACAAACTGGAGAAACACAAAATTACTAGAAATACATATATCAAGAGCTTAAAAAAGATTTGTGATTTTTCTATTTGGGTATCGTCGGAACCCGGTTAAGCTCTGCTTGTGGTTAGGTCATTGTTCTTCAGTCCGTTGCCTCAGTCGCTGCTCGGAAATAGGTAAAGATCCCTCTAAATTTCACCTTAGATTCAATTAATATGTTATTTGGCTGTAGATTTGGACTTAGTTTTTAGCAGTATCTTTTGCCTTGTTCCTTTCGCTCATCAAAGTTCATTGACGATTCTGATATGACTATTGAGCTATGTTGCTTGATTTGAACTCTTTGCTACATTTATAGTTTCAATCTATGTTATGGTGTTTTACTCGTAACACTACTAATCTGCTTATTTCGGTTAGCACAACCTTGCCTGCATCTAGTCTATAGTTGGATATTATGCTAGCTCGAGCTCAAACGATCCATGGTAGTATTTTTATGTTTTAGAATGGCTGAACCTCTTCACTTATGTCTGCTTGCTTCTCCCTAATATTTTCCTATACTCAGATATTCTTTTGATTAGTGATTGGAATATAGCTTTGAATGATCAGTTTTTTTGGACACTAATTGAATCAGAACCGACTAGATCTCTGCAGTTTCCTACTATTCTGCGTTAGTAGTCTTTAATGTCTTGCGATAATGTGCATCTTTTAGTTTTTTCTCTTTCCTTATTTAATATGTTATTTGGCATCACTGGGTATGTTGTTGTTGTAATATGTTGTTATTTGGCATCACTTCAATATGCATTAGGCATGAACTTTCTGGTCGGTGTTATTAATTGGCTTCAGTTCAATATGCATTAACCGGAACTTCATGCATAGACCTGCAATTCTAAGTTTACCTAATCTCCTTTGGACATTAGGGTGAAGTTGAGGATTATCAAACCTCAAAAAAGGACTTCAAAAACTTCAAAGATAACCTCGTCTATTTCTGGGATACACTGGTTGCTGAATGTGAAAATGGACCCCTTTTTGAACCCGATTCTGCCCCAATCTTGCCCTATCTTGTCCTCTCACTGTTTCAGGGTGATTTTTTGACACTCTAAACCTAGAGGATCTCCAAAGAAATGGATTGGAGAAACACAAAATTCCCAGAAATACATACATTAAGAGCTTAAAAAAGCATTGTGATTTTCCGTTTGGGTCTCATCGGAACCCAGTGAAGCTCCGCTTGTGGTCAAGTCATTGTTATTCCGTCTGTTGCCTCAGTCGCTGCTCGGAAAGAGGTAAAGATCCCTCTAAATTTCACCTTAGATTCAATTAATATGTTATTTAGCCGTATATTTGGACTTAGTTTTTAGCAGTATCTTTTGCCTTGTTCCTTTTAACGCATCATAGTTCATTAAAGATTATGATATGACTATTGAGCTATGTTGCTTGCTTTGAACTCTCTTCTAAATTTATAGTTTCAAAATCTATGTTATGGCATTATACTCGTATCACTGCTAATGCTTATTTCAGTTAGCACAACCTTGCCTGCATCTAGTCTATAGTTTTATGCTAGCTCGAGCTCAAACGGTCCATGGTAGTCTATTTAAGTTTTAGAATGTATGAGCCTCTTCACCCATGTCTGCTTGCTTCCCCCTCATGTTTTCCTATACTCATATATTCTTTTGATTAGTGATTGGAATACAACTTTGAATGATCATTTTATTTGGACACTAATTGAATCAGAATCGACTAGATCTCTGCAGTTTCTTGCTATTCTGCGTTAGTAGTCTTTAATGTCTTGTGATAATGTGCATTTTTCAGTTTTTTCTCTTTCCTTATTTAATATGTTATTTGGCGTCACTGGGTATGTTGTTATTGTAATATGTTATTTGGCGTCACTTCAATAAGTATTAGGAATGAAATTTTTGGTGGGTGTTATTAATTGGCGTCAGTGCAATATGCATTAAAGCGGAACTTCATGCATAGACATGCAATTCTAATTTTACCTAATCTCCTTTACACGTTAAGGTGAAGCTGAGGATTATCAAACTTCAAAAAAGGACTTCAAGAACTTCAAAGATAACCTCGTCAACTTATGCGATACACTGGTTGCTGAATGTGAAAATGGACCACTTTTTGAACCTGATTCTGCCCCAATCTTCCCTTATCTCGTCCTCTCACTGTTTCAGGGGAATTTTTTGACCCTCAAAACCTAGAAGATCTCCATAAAAGAAGTAGATTGGAGAAACACAAAATTCCAGAAATACATACATTAAGAGCTTTAAAAAGCTTTGTGATTTTCCGTTTGGGTCTCGTCAGAACCCAGTGAAGCTCCGCTTGTGGTCAGGTCATTTTTCTTCAGTCCGTTGCTTTGCTCGGAAAGAGGTAAATATTTATCTAAATTTAACCTTAGATTCAATTAATATGTAATTTAGCTGTAGATTGGGACTTAGTTTTTAGCAGTATCTTTTGCCTTGTTCCTTTCACTCATCAAAGTTCATTGAATATTCTGATATGACTATTGAGCTATGTTTCTTGCATTGAACTCACTGCTAAATTTATAGTTTCAAAATCTATGTTATGGCGTTTTACTCGTATCACTCCTAATGCTTATTTCGGTTAGCACAACCTTGCCTGCATCTAGTCTATAGTTGGATATTATGCTTGCTCGAGCTCAAACTATCCATGGTAGTCTATTTAAGTTTTAGAATGGCTGAACCTCTTCACCCATGTCTGCTTGCTTTCCCCACATGTTTTCCTATACTCAGATATTCTTTTGATTAGTGATAGGAATATAGCTTTGAATGATCAGTTTATTTGGACACTAATTGAATCAGAACCGACTAGATCTCTGCAGTTTCCTGCTATTCTGCGTTAGTAGTCTTTAATGTCTTGCGATAATGTGCATTTTTTAGTTTTTTCTCTTTCCTTATTTAATATGTTATTTGGTGTCAGTGGGTATGTTGTTGTTGTAATATGTTATTTGGCTTCAGTTCAATATGCATTAGGCATGAACTTTCTAGTCGGTGTTATTATTTGGTATCAGTTCAATATGCATTAAACCGGAACTTCATGCATAGACCTGCAATTCTAATTTTACCTACTCTCCTTTGGACGTTAGGGTAAAGTTGAGGATTTGTGGCTTAGGTCGCAGGTTCAAGCCCCACACCATGCAAAGCGAAGCCCGGTATTTAAGTGGAGAAGGGTAGAGGGGCGGGCCCATTATCCACTGAGTTCAGAAGGCTATGATTGGTTCAAAGTGTTTTACTCCACAAATATAAACAAAAAGAAATAAAAATTACTAAGTTTCAAAAAATCGATTAAACTTATGATTTAAGAGAAATCAAAATTCCAAAAGAACAGAGTCGCCACTTAATTTTTTAGTAAATATCAAGAAAAAATTTAAGGTTTTTCAAAAGATCTAAATAGATAAAATCAATTGAAAATAAAAAGGTTCGAAGTTCAATGTACATTCCGAGAAGGTGTTAGGCACTCGGAATGCCTGCTAACTTGCGGTTGACCAGTGATTTGACTAAAATGACATTGACCAATTTTGGAAAATAATAACTAAGTAAAAGGCTCATTTTTATTATTATTATTATTATTAATAAGGGAAATAACTAAAGGAAATCTTTTAAAGGGAAAAAAACCTTAAGTGTTGACCGGACTAATAATGAAAATTATGGAATGTAAATATAAAAATTATTATTATTATTTTTGTTATTATTGTACAATTATCTTAAGGGAAAAAAAGACTGAGGGGGATTTTTGTAAAGGGAAATAACTTAAGTGACAAGACAAAAAATAAAATTAAAGCTAAGTATAAAACATAAATACTTTAATTTAAATACACACACACACATATATATATATATATATATATATATAAGTGAAATGTCTATCTTGGAGATTTTAATTAAATTAAACCATGAACCAAATAAAAGTGATAGTCAATACAAATAAATAATAATGGGGAGAGGGAAGACATATTGAATTTGGGCCTTTTGCCCAAATTCCTCAAATCTGCAAAAAAAGAAAAAAGAAATAGTAAGTCATTGGGCTTTTGGCCCTTTGTCCCTTTTCATTGATCATGATATACACCAAGTGTATACTTCATGTATATACCATGTATACAATTGATTCTTGAACTCTCGGACCCATATTTTTATTTTAACTCTGTATTTCTGCACTTTCCACCTGTATTTTCAAATTTTTGACCTTTGTATCGTATTTTCTGACTGTATATCGATGTATACAACAGGTATATCAGTCTATTTTCAGCTTCACGAAACCTCAAAAAATCGATTTCCAACGCGTATTGCCTTCAACCTCCTTGCTACTGCTTCCAATGGTTTAACTAAGAATGGGGCTGACTCTATGGAGGGAAAAAATAAATGAGCCTCCATGGCTCATCTTACAGATGCAAGAGAAAGCGAGAAATCCCAAGGGACTCAGTCGATACCATACACACAGAAAAGGAAATAAATTAGCTAGAGGAAAATGGCATGAAATAAAATAACGAATTAATGAAAGAAAACCTATGAAAATAAATGAAGTAATCATTCAAATACTTGAATCGACCAAAAGCAAAGAGGTCTTAGAGCAAGCCATGTGTATATACGGAAAAAAAAACACTCATGATAAAGCTAACTCCAAACATACAATTACTTCTAGCAATGGAAGTAATAAGATAATCATTATCTTTGAGATAGCAAAGGTAAAATAAAATAATAAAATAAAATAAAAAACAAAAATAAAAAATAGAAATCAAGTGATGAAATTTAAGAGAAAAAGTGAGCAAATCATGTCATCCACTAAACATGACTACTAGACATTCATCTCAAGTGCACCCGCTTAAAATTATTTTCCCGAACAACAAAGAACATAAAAAAAATAAAATTCCACAAACCCATTGATTCGGACCAAAATTAAGCCAAAATAAACATCGAAAGACAAAATATACTAATGACGACTAACAGAAAGCAAATGGAGCAAAATATGTTTCTCGTAATATTACAAATAGCGAACATGAGGTCAAATACATAAACATGATAGTAATCCGAAATATAGCCATAGTGATCCTAAACAAGTATTATGACTGAAGAATACCAGATATAACAAATAGAGATACAATACTAAAGCAATGTCATGCCAAACTAATGCTCTATTAAATAGGGGACAACCATACTACTTCCAAATCGGAAACATGACATAAACTCGGACTAGTATAACAAGAACATCGCCACTCTTATGGGACCATCTTCATGCTAGTAAGAAGCTTTATTAACTAGGATGAACAAGGGGGTCATAACAATATTTAATCATCAAATACAAACAAATCCATTCAAAATGCCAAAATAGGACCCCAAAATAAGATGGAGGCTCGAATTTCAGAAGAGAACAAAGATACGCTTTCTTGAAGAAAACATTAACAAACTAATGACGCAGATCAAACAAAAGAAAATACCAACCTTCCAAATACTAACAGAAAACACTCAGAACGAAATCATGTTGTAGGAGGTGTAAGTGATACCATAAAGCAAACCACATTCATCTAACAAATTGATAACATAGTACGAGCAACATTCGAGATTTGAAGAAAAAGATAGAAGAATAGGCGAGGAGAGTATTACAGAGAAGGGGACAATACCTTCTTTCGTGCAGCTAAACTGGGGCAACAACAAACAAAGATGAGCTTTTCCATCACCACACACAAGCTTCGAAAGTTTCGATGAGCAGCGGGAAAGTCGCGTTTGGAAGGAGAAGCTGAAACTCGATACTTTTTATAGTATTTTCTGATCCTAGATTCTACTTTTCCTCAAAGAGTTCTATGTATTTTCACTATGTAGTTTTATTTCCTTGACTCAACAAAATTCCCCCCAAAACAAATTCCTCTTCAAATTAATAGAGGAGATGATTATATAGGGGGAAAATAGGATAGATTTTGGGGGGAATCCGGGTAGAAATTTGGGGTCAATCCCGAATTCAAAATTCAAATTCTTTCACCGATTTGGACAAACACCTTTTCTCCAAAAAATCTCCCTATTCTGGAAGTGGAAAAGGGGGGGGGGGGGAATGCGGGCTCTGTCCTACTGTGATTCGTACAAGTTGGAGAGGGACGTGAGGGGAAGAGACAAAATTGCAGTGTACTATTCCGTTGTGAACGTTGGAGGTTGCGATCGATCCATTCGCTGATGTTGTTCACGTGAAGAGGGGAGAGGATGGGGCGCGTACAGGCGTCTGCATAGCTGGAGTTGACGTTGGAGGATGGTGAAGTTGTTGTTCACGCGAGGAAGAAGAAGCGTGGGTACTGGGGTCGCTGGTACTGTTGTACATCTGGCTGGGTTTCTTTTGTGAGGCAAAAGTTTCACAAAAGGTGGGCCGGGTCGGATTTTACACTTGGGTCGGTTGGAGAATTGGAAAAAGAGAGGAATTGGAATTGTGTGCTGGGTTGTTTATGGGCTGCTGTATTGTATTGAATTGGAAAAATTGGTGGGCCAGGGGTTAATTGAATTGGGTCGGTTGGAATTGCATTGTAAAGGTCCAAAGTTGGTCTTTTGATTGGGTTTAAAGGTTAGGTGTAGATTGACTTAGGAAATTAGCCAAATCGAGTCGGTTAGCAAATTCGACTAAGATTTAAATTAAAATGAATCTATATGATTAATTAGTGAGCTTCTTAATCTCAACGAAATAAAAACTAATTAACTTAATTATAAAATAAATAATTTAAAATACAAGCTAATTAATTCAAAATTTAAAACTATGATTTAAACCAAAACTAAATTAATAAAATATTTAACTTTTGATATGATTTTTCAACTGTTTGTAAATTATGCTAATTACATATATAATTATGAGATATTTATTATTCAAAATATTATAAATATCAATCGGAGTTGCTTAAAATAACCTCGAAAAACTATTTGAAATTTATAAAATAATTATTCTAAATCGTTTGAAGATTAAGAAACTCGCGAATTAATTATTATCGGGGAGGGTCAAAATTTGGTGTTAACAACTGTCCCTCGTTTTACTTGGATTGATGAAAGAGATCCGAGAAAATGAAATTGACGAATCCAATTTTCACCGACCACATCTTCATCATTTAGGAGAGGAAGTTGGTATGGACTTTAGGAATTATGGCCGAACCCTGAAAATGGGTTTCCTACATATCTCAGGTTATATGAGAATTCAGGCCACTTGTAGTTCAATACGCCTGATTTGACGCACGATTTGAAAGAATGCAAAAGTCATCCCGATATAGGATTATGAAGAGACCGGAATGCTCGAAAATAAGCTTTGAGAGTGAATGTTGGAATACAGCCGAGTTTCAACACCGATTCTGCCTACATATCCCTCAATTGAAGGAATCAGGCTGCTTGTAGTTCGACTCCATCGGTTGAAAAGGAAATCTATTATGCGAGATAACCTTTGGTTCTGGAAAATGACAAAGTAAGTCGAGTATGAAAAAGAGCCTTGCAACTTCTTAGCCATGAATGTGGCGCACTTCACACCCATAATTAAGAACTTGCATGGACATAATTTCCGAAGCTCTTGGTGCATTGTCACTCAGATTGGAAATCTGCTTCCGGTAGAGACCAAAAATTTCCGGATGCGAAACTGAGACCATGACACCTAAAGAAAAACCCACATGCCTTCTGATAGGGGTGTGGTTTGATTATGGTGGAAGTCGCTCATATGCTCGCGTCCTAAGAGTTTGGCACTCCTCTTTGGACTATGTCCCAGTTCGCTGCTAAGAAAAAGTTCCACGTTGTGCTACATCCTTTTTGATGTCGTCCGCACCTGTGGTTTGTTTTGAGAATTCATCCTCTCGGATGCTCTCGACAAAGACTGAGATAAAACTCATTAGCATAAAAATGCAATTCAAATGGGGAGATAGTGTTTGTTACTGTGTTGACACTTAATTGCTCTCCTTGAACATTTGACGTCAACTCTATCGAGTTTGACGTAAAGCAAATAAAGCTTGTGTCTCATATTTGCAATATAATCTTCAATGTACTCTTTCTTTGATGTCGAAGTAATAAATTAGGCTGATGTAGTATGCTGATAGTTCTCTTGATGTCGAAAATAATGCGGTTGATGTTGATTCTCTTGTGATGGGTAAATCTTTCTCTTACGATGCATAACTTTTCTCTTGCTGTGCATGACTTTTCTTTTGCTACGCGTAAATCTCTTTCCCGCGATGCATGACTTCTTTTCCGCGATGCATGGATCCTTCTCTTGCTATGCATGAATCTCTTTCCCACTATACATGAATCCTTCTCTCACTATGCGTGAATCTCTTTCCCGCGATGCATGACTCTTCTCTTTCTCGCGATGCATGACCTCTTTTCCGCGATGCATGAATCCTTTCTTGCTATGCATGAATCTCTTTCCCACTATACATGAATCCTTCTCTCACTATGCGTGAATCTCTTTCCCGCGATGCATGACTCTTCTCTTTCTCGCGATGCATGACCTCTTTTCCGCGATGCATGAATCCTTTCTTGCTATGCATGAATCTCTTTCCCACTATACATGAATCCTTCTCTCACTATGCGTGAATCTCTTTCCCGCGATGCATGACTCTTCTCTTTCTCGCGATGCATGACCTCTTTTCCGCGATGCATGAATCCTTTCTTGCTATGCATGAATCTCTTTCCCACTATACATGAATCCTTCTCTCACTATGCGTGAATCTCTTTCCCGCGATGCATGACTCTTCTCTTTCTCGCGATGCATGACCTCTTTTCCGCGATGCATGAATCCTTTCTTGCTATGCATGAATCTCTTTCCCACTATACATGAATCCTTCTCTCACTATGCGTGAATCTCTTTCCCGCGATGCATGACTCTTCTCTTTCTCGCG
>JAJOOS010030831.1:0-17729 GCA_029582725.1 Solanum chiquidenum
ACATTTCTATATTAAGTAACAATTTCACTATAAAATGTCTACTTTACCCTTAATGAAATGATTTACAGCCACACAAATTTCTATCATTCATTTTGGACCACAAGTTTTAAAAGTCTTCCTTTCTTTCTTAAACTTCATGCCGAGTCAAACTACATCACATAAAATGGGACGGAGAGAGTAATACATTTTGAAGTTAGAAGATCTCGTTAACTTGATAATATATTTGTGACATATATAATACTTTAATTTAAATAAAAATACCTACCCAAATATAAATAAATATTTGCATTAATGAAAATATTTATCTCATAAAATTTGCTATTAAATAAACAATAAAAAATAAACTAATACAAACGTCATCTGCCATTATTACATGTTATATGAACTTTTCTTCGCCTAAAATACTTAAATATTAAGAAATAGTAAATAAGTAAAACAAAAGGGCAATGTTTATATAGTAATAACTATTTTGAAGCAAACATCCTGAGAGTTTAAATCACATAAGTAGCATTGATAAATAAATTCATTATTTGTCTTGAGCATCAAAAACAAATTGTGACAATTCTCAAAATTTGAAAAAAGATATTCAGAAACATATATCTACATCACAAGAGAAATTGTTAACAAAAACTAATAAATTTAGACTACATCATGTTAATTTCGTATATTGGAACATTACA
This sequence comes from Solanum chiquidenum, assembly GCA_029582725.1. NCBI lineage: Eukaryota > Viridiplantae > Streptophyta > Magnoliopsida > Solanales > Solanaceae > Solanum > Solanum chiquidenum. Next base: position 681 of record JAJOOS010030831.1, read on the forward strand.
TACTAATGTATATATTAAGCAAAAAAATAATTATTATATCATAAAAATTATATTATTTTCCTCAAGTACTCAAGGTTATGGAATATACCCTCTTAGGATAGAACGACTTACTTCATCAGAATAGTGGTACCTCATATTCCGCTAAACTTCGAACTCACTCAACGACAATAAATTACACAAAAAAAAAATGCAAGAAGAAGAAGAGTAGAAGATTAGGAAAACTTGTGGTTGGAAAATGAGAGGAAGTCCCTCTATTTAAAGACAACAAAGGGTAGTATGAACAAATATTTTTTGTGCTTTATCTGAAAAATCATGACCTTTTTGAGAAGTCACAACACTTTGAAAAATTCACAACTTATTGAAAAAGTCACAACTTTTTGAAAAAGTCACAACTCTTTGGAAAAGTCACAACTTATTGAAAAAGTCACAACTATTTGGAGAAGTCACAACTCATCGAATAATCACAACCCTTTGAAAAATATCACAATTTACCAGAAAAGTCACAACTCATCGAAAAAAACATAACCTAAGTTAGGAATATTATTGTAATTTAACATTCAAGTTAGAATTTCATGCTTTTAAGGTAATATAAATATATATATATATATATATAAGAGCTAAGATTTCATCATCAATCAAAGGAAAAACTACATAATAACTTTTTAATCTTGCATGTAGTGCTAGTTTGACTTTGTTAAGTTTATTTTGTAGAAGGAACATAAGATAAATATAAATTCAGTTAAAAAGTAAATTAGTCTACAAAATAAATGATCAAATCTCAAAAGATCTAAAGGGAAAAATGCATTTTACTAGGAGGAACAATTATCATATTTACTCCTTTGTTATAATATTAAAATTAGTTATATTTATATCTCACTTGTTAAAAATAAAAATTCGGATGTGAAAAGTCACGTATCAATTTTTACTAATGAAAAAATTCACTTCATTTTAATTCTAAACCGGGTCCGACTAACTTTTTTTTCCACAAAGTATATATATAGCATAATACATGTAGGATGTCATATAAGACACCTGATAACACTCAAATTACTTGTTAAACCATTAAATAAGTAAGCCATCATTAGCAATCTAATTACCCAACATATGAGATTGGGGTCGAATCCAACAGGAAGTGGTATGTGAAAGAATTCAATTACGAAGTCAATTTGTATCCCAATTCTTTTATAGTAGATGATAACAAGGGTGAAATGAACTCCAATTATCAAAATAAGATAGATAAGTAACTAATTCCTATCAATTAATCTAAAACAAGTGATTAACAAGTGGAGTGGGAATCTAGGAGGTTACTTCTGGTATCCATTTCCAAAGGTGGGTCAATACGATTGCTCAAAAACCTTAATTACCCATGATAGGCAGGGTTAATCTCAAACACATATTATATTTCTCAATCATAATATGTTCATCACATGAATTCCTCTTAGACAGTGTCATGTATAATCAACTAAACAACCCAATATCTTGACATAAATCTTCTCTCTCGAGCAAGATTAGCAAATAGAGATGAAACTCCAATTTCCTTTCTCAAGCAAATTAAGAATTTCAAACTAATATGCAAGCATCAATTCAATTACTACTTTGTGTATTCTCTCTCGAGCAATCTACAAAGATCTAAAACAAAAATTAAGTTTGCAACCTTATTTTATATATTAAACACATCTATGGAAATTAAAGTAAAACATAGCAATACATATTATGTCATCAATTTAATCACACCATAGAATAGGAATTTTAGCCAATCATATTAAAAATATATGAAATATACTAAAAACATTCTCGGCCATCAGATTGATGATGTGCAACTTCAATTTAAGAGACCCACTTCTGAAATCCCAAAAATTATGGGTTACAAGACTTTTTTTCTCACTATAAAATAGAAGTTTCTATTGTGCTCTACTTAGAAAAGTTTTAAATTCAATTGTATGAGCATAAATATATATTCTCTCTTTTTGGATATTTATACTATACCAAAAATTAGCCAGAATTTCATCAAATTTTCCGGTTAGTGACATTAGTCATGATCTCCGACTCATTTGGTGAGTCGGTGACCTATTCCTCTTCTCACCCTTTCTTGGCTTCAGGCTCTAGGGATTTGGACCATAGTTGGTAAGCTCGATGTTTTTCACTTTTCACATTCGGTGAGTCGCTGATCATTACCCAATCTCACTTTTTTGACCAACAACCTGGAAAAGTATTGTCACTTTTAGCAAGTAGTTGTTAGTCCGCCAATCGTGTTGGGCTAGTCCACTTTTAGCTCTTCTCCTTGACAACCTGTATTGAACATTTGAGTCAAGGACTCTGTCATTTTTGGCGAGGTCCGACATATGCAGCGAGTCGCCGAGGGCTTTTTGGCGAGCATGAATGTCATGGTTTTTCTCCTTTTTTAGGTTTAAGCCTCTTTTTGCATGATTTCATCCTTGCCTTGTCTTTGAGCCTTTATATATAGTTGTAAAATACAATAAATCATTAGATATTGAACATAAAAAGGCATTGACGACATCAATTGGTGAACTAAAAAACCTCAAATGAGTCAAAATCTAAGACTTATTAGCACAATATAAAATGTATGTATCTACTTATTCAGTGTTTGATTAGTTTACGTGTCTACTAACCTCCCTAATTTGTCTTCTCTCTTCATCTTTTTTCTTATAAAACAAAATCATGTTTTAGTAGATATAGTTTCCAAATAAGTACAAGGTATAATTTGTTAAATTATTTCTAGTTACTAAATACTTTTTGAGGATTTCACAGTATTAAAAAGAACTATTTTTTTAATGTTAATAAGTATATTTGAAAACAATTGTCAATTTTAATATTGATTTTCTTAAGTAACAATTATTAAAAAAATAATTTATTTTAGCTAATGATAAACGAAATAGATGGAGGGAGTACTTATATTTTTTGGGAGGTGGATATATTTTGTGAGCTTTGTATTTTTTTGAAAAGTTTAATAAAGAAAATTATACATTGAAAATAATGTGAAATTAAATCTTACAATAATCAGTTATATAATTAGTATTTTGGCATGATTTTAAAAAGAATGTAGTGAAGTACATTATGTTTATATTACATAAGTGTAAAAGATGTGTCTCAATTCCCATTCAATTCTTTATATGGATACATCAATATTTACATGAGTTCTTGGAGAATAGGACTCCAAGATTGTCACAGTTGAGGACTCCTAATCTGAAAACAATTACACGACTTCTTTTAAGTTGATTCTTAACAATCAATAATTATCTTTACACTCCCCCTCAAGTTGAGTAGGGAGTGGAACAACTGTCAACTTTCTCTTCAAATACAGTAATCAGGCCTTGGACAAAGGCTTGGTAAGAACATCGGCTACTTGATTATGGGAGTTCACATAACGGACTAATAAGGTCTTCTCATGAAAATATATTTCCATGTGTTTTGTTCGTGAATGAAAAATGAGATTAGCAGTGTTAGTAAAAAATTGCAAAATAACAAAATTACAAGATTACAATTGAAAATAAAATGAAGAAATAAAAATCTCTTCAGGCTGAGGCGTGGATATCTCGCTCTCTTTAAGGAGATTCAAGCCCACTGCAGCAAATGTTTTTCACCGGTCCAACAGTAGTCCTTTTGACTTGTCCCCTCAAGGATACAACAGCCTAATCACAAAGTGTAACTCAACAAACTCTGGACAAGATTTGAGTCCAAAGCTCCACGAAAAGAACACCTCCCTTCAACTAATAAGAACTCTTTTTTTTGACAAACTTTATGCACTCTATATTTTTTCTTGTGTATAAACCAAATAAAGACCACCATTATTTATAGTTAAGGATGTCTTCCTAGCAATGAAACGGAAGATAATGGGGTAGTAAATAGTGAAGATGAATGTAACGGAGAGTAATACGTTTGATGACAACCCAATGAGAATCCATAGGACACTGCATAAATTGTGATACTTTGTTTACCACGTACCTATTTCAGCTCTAGTAAGCCTCAAGTATTGTAGAGCTTCAACAGTACTTCTATATAGAGTTTGATTATGAAATGGATATCCTCCAATACTGGAGAGCTTGGATGAGGATGAAGCTGGTGTGGATATGGGACCACAGGAGCCCATTTGCACACGGTTAAGGAGGTTTGTGAGATACTTACCTTGTGATAATTAATGCAATCATTTATGTTTCCAGTTGGCTTGAGTGACCAAGAAATAACACAATTTTCCCAAGTCTCTTACAACAAAGTGAGTTTTTAATTTGGCAATATGACCAGAATTAGAGCCCACAATCATCAACATAGACTAAACAGAACAACTTACCATTGGCGTTCGGCATATAGAACAAAGAGCAATCAGTTTTTGATCCCACAAAGCCTAAAGAAAGAAGTACATCAGCTAAACATTTATTCCACATACGTGGAGCTAGTTTGAGCCCATAGAGAGATCATTTAACTAAAAAAAAATATGATCTGGACGAGTAGGATCAACAAACCCGGGAGGTTGAAACATGTTTACAATCTCATATAATTTCGCATGAAGAAATGCATTGGATACTTCTACCTGAGTGATGTGCCACTGATGATACACTGCAAAGGATAGATCAATTGTATGGTATCCCTGCTTAACCACTGGACTAAATGTATCAGAAAAATTGAGAATCGGTCATTGATGATATCCTTTAGCAACAAGCCTTTATTTATAGCTCTCCAATGAACCATCCGAATTAACTTCGTCTTAATCACCCATTTACAACCAATTATATTTTGAGACAGGGATGGTGGAACTAGTTTCCCAGTACCATTTTGAATTAGTGCATTGTACTCCTCTGACATAGTGCAACGCCAGTGATCATTCTTAATAGCCCGTGAATAATAAGAAGGTTCAGCTATTGCCGATGTTGGTGTCGTAGTAGACATCGAGAATAGTTTCTTTGGCTTCAATGAACCTGTTTGTGTTCGTATGACCATATTTCACAACGGAGCTGCTGGACTAAGCCAACCAGTAGCTAAAGTGTTTTTAACATCAGTAGAGTGATTTGTATTAGAAGATTGAGAATTTTCTACAACTATACATGGTGAAATCATAGTGAAACCATGATAAACTACATCTTGTGAAGGCTGATCAGTGGCAGGTGTGTGTCCAGAAATAGGATCAACAGATAATGAGGATGTGTGATCTGCCAAGGATTCTACGGATGGAGATGGTGAGGGCTGATTTGATGTGTGTCGGTATTGAAAATTGTGACATCCTTGGTTGAATGCTAGAAGGAGAAACAAAAGGCTGGAGTTGTAATGTAACATTGAGATGTTCTGATTAAGCATTGGTTATAGATGGAGGCACCACAACATCCTATGATACAGAAGGAAAAACATTTTCATCAAAGATGACATGACGAGAAATGTAAAATTTGAAGGAATCAGGGTCAAAACATTTTTACCCTTTGTGTAACATACTATATCCCAAAAACACACACGATTTATATCGAGCAGACAATTTATTCTTTTTATAAGGACGAAGCTATGGAAAACAAAGGCAACCAAAAACACACAACAAAGAGTAATCTAGAACGATAGTAAATAACACATGAAATAGGGTTTTATTTTTGAAGTGCAGGGTTGGTAGACGATTAATAGCACAACTTTATCAAATGCATTTGTCAAATTTTTTTATGGGACACTGGCATTATCGATGCTCGGCAAGTTTCAACAATATACCAATATTTTCTTTTGGCACAACCATTGTGTTTAGGGGTATACTTAAAAGAGGAAGCTGCACAATTACATTGTCTCACAAGTAATTTGTTAAAGCTTGATATTCTCCTCCCCAATCTGCGTGAAAACTTTTAATGGGATGACCAAAATATTTTTCAACAACCTTATGAAATTGCATAGCTATTGAAAGGACTTGATATTTAAAATAAAGGAAATAAATCCATGTACAAGTTAATTCCAACATTCAAGTGGGCAGGGTGCCACATCCTTCCCCCCTTAAGAACATTGATGCTCGAATGATGATAATATTTGAGACATCATAAAACATAATACAAGAGTTCATATATATATATCTCATATACTCAAATGTTGGTCTACTCATATGAAGGAACGAACAAGTGGGGATATTTGGAGTTCATGTCCTCCTCGACTTCCCACATCAGCTCCTCAACATTATGGCTCCACTACAACACTTTTACAAAAGCTATATCGCTATTTTTCTATATTCATATTTGACAATGGAAATAGGGACTTCTTCATAAGATTGCTCCTCTAAAATTTGAGCATTTGTTGTCGGCAGTATACGTGTTGGATTTGCAATGCACTTCCATAACATAGAAACATGAAAAATTGGGTGTACTGCATTTAATTTCTGAGGTAACTCTACCTCATAGACAACTCGGTCTATCCGTCGCAAGATGGGATAAAGCTCAATGTACCTATGGTTTAACTTTCTCTTTTTGCCAAATATCATAACCCACTTCGTAGGTGAAACTTTCAGAAAAACTCAATCATCAACATCAAACTCTAAGGTCGATCTACTACCTAACATCCGTGTATAACTTTTCACGGCTCTGAGTTATTAACAACCGCTTTGTAATTAACTTAACTTGTTCTACTACCTGCTGCACTAAGTCTGGTCCAAACCATCCTGATTCTCCATCCTCGAACAAACCAAGAGGAGATTTACATTTTCTTCCATATAAAGCCCCATATGAAGCCATATTGACGCTAGAATGATAGATATTATTATATAAAAAACTCAATAAGTGGCAACTGACCATCAAAACTTCCTTTGAATTCTAACATATATGCCCGTAACATATCCTCGAGCGTCTGGATCGTACGTTCTTCTTAGCCATCTATCTATGTATGAAATATTGTACTAAGGTTTACCTGCCACCTAGACCCTTCTAGAAAATAAATTCAAAAAATATGTTGTAAAATGTACCTATCTATTTCAAATAATTGATGTATGGACACTATGCAATCTTATAATTTCACTAATATATAGCTCTGTATACTCTTCAGCTCAAAATGTGGTCCTGACCATCAAGAAATGGATTGATTTTGTCAACCTATCGATAATCACCCAATAGAATCAAACTTCTATTGTGAGCAAGGAAACCCTACAAAAATTCCATATTTATTGCCTCCCACTTCCACGATGGAATGAGTATCTCCTGAATCAGCCCACTAGGCTTCTGATACTCTACCTCTACCTGGTTACTATTTGGGAACTAGGCCACGAACTTATCCATGCTCATCTTCATTCCATACACCAATAAATCTCCTCAATATCATGATACATTTTTGTTGATCATTGGTGAACAGAGTAACGATAATAGTGTGCCCCTTACATAATATGTTGTCAAATGTAACACCCCGCTATTTGAAAGAGTTAGAATTAGAAGGAACCATTTTTGGAAATAATGAAAATTTGGAAATTTTGGCAAGTTATGCTAAGTATGAGTTTTGTGTCAACTTCAAACGACCATACATCTCAGTACAAGATGAGTTAGGTAAGCTACAAGATATCAAATGAAAGGTCTTTGAATAATATTTCCAACACCACCGATTTTGCTAACTTTTAATCTCGTATGAGGGAGATATGCCCGTTTGAAGTCGGGTTGTGCAGTTAAGGAATGTTACCCGGATTTAAGAGAGGTATTTTGGTCTTTTCCTTACCTAATTAAATTAAAATGAAAATTGGTAATATCTGGGGGTCTAAACTGGTTTGGTTCAATTTTACAAATCCTAAAATACGCTAGTGCCTTTGAGAGAAGTTCCATAAGAGGAGAAAAGGAGAAAAAGTCAAGCGCTCGTCAAGTTTTTAAGGATTTTCGTCGCGGATTTTGCCAAGGGTTAATCCCTAAGAGGACATGCCTTATGAACACTTTGACAGTGAAGTGTCTATGATTATGATATGTTGTTGTGTTTTGAAAGGCCATTATCACACACACACTTATGCATGAATATGATATGATATGAAAGGTTCTCTCTGACATAGAATGATTCTAGGTTGAAAGGCTTACTCACCTAAAATGAATCTATGTCCAAGGACTATGAAATGTGATGAGGCTTGTGGTGATTCCCCCAAGGACCTTTGTATGAGAGGAATGTGAGGTGACTTCCCTTATCCCTAAATAGATAGTCATGAGGAGATTACCCATGACATGATATGAGAAGTGTGTGGTGACTACCCTTTAAATATGACTTCTATAGTAAGGCAAGAGGTGAATACACATTAGCCTTTATGTTGGTCATGGAGGCGAATACCTATGATCCTCATGTAATGATGTGGAGGCAAATACCTATATCATATAATGGTGGGGCATGGAGGTGAATACCTATGTTTCCCTAAAATAGTTATGGAGGCGAATACCTATGACTATACATGTAAAGTAAGAGGTGAATACCCATTTGGCCCTATGATAGACATAGAGAGGTGAGTTCACATGTCTTAAGCATAAGTAAAGAGTAATATGAGAATGAATAGTTTGTATTGTAGCTTGAAAGGCCCTTCCAATACATGTATGACTTGAGGTGATTTCCCTTGTACTTTATGATTCCATGATATGTATGACTTGAGGTGATTCCCCTTGTCCTTTATGATGAGCTAAATATGAGATCAAAGATATGATCAATATGCATGAAAGCCTAAAGTGGTACTTAGTATGGGTAGGATTATGGGGTCTTATCCATGCATTGCACAAGTATGACTTGAAGCTAATTATGAAGTGTTCACTTATATGTTGTATGCTTAGGTTGGATTGTTGCTATAGTTTTCATCCTTGATATATGTTGGACTAAAATGTGAAGATTCCCTTGTCTATGAGAAGTAAGCTAAGGATGAGACCATAATATGGTAAGTATGATTATGATGACCAAAGGGGATACTTAGCATGGATGGGATTATGGGGTCTTATCCATGCATTGCACAAGTATGCTTTGAGGTTACTTGAGAAGTAGTTCTCTTATGATATGAAGGACTAAGGGTTGACTAATGTTTATATGATGCCTATGTTGGAGACTATGCTTGTGATAATTATGATATTTCCTGTTATGCTTATAGTTTATATTTCATGAAGTATCTCTTATGATTATGGCATATGGCTTATGTTGACTAACCCGTATGTTATGCTCTTATAATGTTATGCTAGCTATCATATTTAGTACTTTTGTACTAACGCATACTCTTGCCTATATTCTCATCAAATGTAGGGTTCGGCAATTTTAAGTTCCATCCTTGAAGATAGGTTTTTAGAAGTGCAAGGAGTGGAAGACTTGGTGAGTCCTCATAGCATCGAGGATTTGATCACCTTTCCTTTATATCTTTATTTTCATGTCTTGAGACTATTGTATGGGTTGTTGATGAGTCTGAGATTTGGACTCATTTAGTGCTTTATTTACAATGATTTAGTGTCCTCAAATGCTTATTTTGTGCCAATAACTGATGTAAAACCCTTGATTTCCAGGTATATGGATTTTGGAACAAAGCAAGGACACTAATTTGCAAACAAAGGAACGAAGCGAGCTAAAAGAATGAAGAAAAGCAAGTCTGGTGATCGCCAAGTCTACTTGGCGAGTCGTCGAATGGCTACTTGACCGCCTAAAGTTCCAGTGTGCTAATCCCTGAAGGAAATAACCAAGTTGGCGAGAGAAAGGAGCACTCGGCGGATCGTCGAGTGGTTCCGCGATACAGTGTTGGATCGCCCAAAGTTACACACCTTGAGGATATTGATTGCCAATGCAGAAGGGTGATGAAATTGACCAAAGGGCGGATCGCCGAGTGGTTCGGTGAGCCCGACTTACTGCGTCGAGTGGCTCTTCGCAGCATATTTTTGGCGACTATAAATACATTTTTGAACATTTAGTTTAGTAACTGATAGCTAATTTTTCATAGTATTTGAGTTCATAAAATTATTTTGAGCATTGAGACAAGTTTTCTCTAGTTTTTCCCTAAGCTTTGAAGAATTGAAGTTTTTCACTTTTGAGAAATTGGAAGTGGGTCTTTGCTATTCTTCAAATTGGAACATTCTAAGGACGAAATCAATCTTACCTAGTTGATGGAAACTCAATTTGGTAATGATTTTTATCTTTTTATGATGTCTAGCTAAAACCCCAATTTTTGGGGCGTGCTTAAGTGATTATGGGCTGATTTAGTTTATGGGTATTGCTAATTATTAGTTTAAATGTTTTTTAGAAGTGCGTTCAATCAATAATTGTGGTTTAATTTAAGAATTGTAGTTGTAAATGTAGTTCTACCCTTGTGTTTTTGGCTTGCTTGAGAGAGAGGTTTTAAAACTAAGCTTATTGATTGATGGTCAGTGGGTATTGGATTGACATGGGTTCAGCTCGAGAGAGTGAATCCTAAACCCAATTCCACACATTCAGCTCGAGAGAGTGAATAGACTAAGGTGTGGGTTGTTCTTATTTTGCTTGCTTGTTGATTTTTGAGAGAAATCAACTTAATTCGGGGCAAATTATTCGCGAGAAAGTTTATCTCCTTTATAGCCTAGCTTACTCACTAATATCTAGCTGTTTTCTAATAGTTACAATTACCTATTTATCTATATTAGCCTATAATCGAATCATATCCCACAAACCCATCTCATTATTGTTATTTCGTATTGTTTTCCACTATTTGTAGTTGATAATTAAAACCAAAACCCCCTTATTTGACATTCATGTCACCCCCTAATTTGAATGAAGTTTTCATTCGATAATTTCTATTTCTATAACTAATTTGACCATGTTCGTACTTCCTAATTGATTCGCAAACACGTACGGCTCCCTGTGGGATTCGACCCCAACTCATTTAGTTGGGTTTTATACTGACTAACAATCGTTGCCACTTAGAATTGGATGAAGTATCCTTGAAACGTTAATCAAAATGGCGCCGCTGCCGGGGAGTGTTGTTGGTTGAGATTCTTTTGGTGAAGTTGAATTTGTTCATTTTAGTCATAGTTGAATCTACTTACTTTTAGTTGTTGTTTGTGTATTGCTGTTTTAAAATAGAGAAAATGAGTGTCAACAGAAGCAATGGTAGCCAAGTGGGCCACCAAGATGACATCGGCAATCTCAATGATGTCAATGAGCCTAGTGCTAATGACCCTAATCTTGTGGGTGGAGTTGGTGCCATTCGCTTGCCTCCGGCTGAAGGGAATATTGTTTTCCACATTACAAGCAGCATGTTGCAACTCTTGCAATTGAAAGGGTTGTTTGGTGGGTTCGCTCATGAGGATCCCCATGAGTATATAACAAACTTTGTTGATGTTTGCGGGTCGTTCTCCTTCAAGAATATATCCCAACAGTCGGTCCGATTGAGGTTGTTCCCATTGTTTCTAATGGGAGAAGCGTGCAAGTGGTTGGCTGAATTGCCAAGAGACTCCATCACTTTGTGGGAAGAGCTTGTCACCGCATTTCAAGTGCGATTATTCCCTCATTCGAAGATGATAACACTTCGGGATAGCATCCAAAGCTTTAAGTGTTTGGAGGGTGAGCCAATTCATGAGACTTGGCTAAGATTTAAGAAGTTGGTGCTGCAATGCCCAACTCATGACTTGCCTGATAACGTTTTGCTGCAATATTTTTACCGAATCCTTGATTCGGTGAACAAGGGCGAAACTGACCAACTTTCTTCGGGAGGTTTGATGCAACAACCTTACATTATAGCAGCCCAACTCTTGGATGGTATGACCAAAATTAACCGGACATGGTACACCCGTGAGGATCAGGTCTTCCCTCTCACTTTTAAATTGACAAAGGAACAGCTTGAGAAAGATTAAGAGAGGGATCAAAACATGGCAAAGATCATGACCCAACTTGACATTTTGTCTAAATATTTCATGGGAGCTGGTGCTAGGAGTGTCAATGATGTGGGTATTGGGTGTGTAAAACCCGAAGAGGCCAAGTTTGAAGCGTTGTATAACGAAGAGGTGAACTTCCTAGCCAACCAAGGAGGTAGTTATCGTGGCAACTACCCGAGGCAGATTGGTAACTAAGGTTAGAACAGGGATGATGGCTGGAGGGATCGTGATAGAGAGTGGAGGGATCGTAACCCTACTTGGAAGGAAAGAGATGGGGAGAAGAACATGTACATTCCTACCCACGAGTGTCAAAAGCCCAAAGATTCTGAGGGTGGCCGTTGTGAGGATATGCTCTCTCGTATTCTCAATAAGGTTGAGGCGTCCGATAAAATTTTAAAAGAAATGAAGGACGATGTATCGACCCTTAGCCAGACGATTACCTCTCATTTCGTCTCTATCAAACAGTTGGAGACCCAAATGGGTCAAATTTATTCTCATTTAAACTCGAGACAACAAGGGGGGTTGCCTAGTGACACTATGGCAAACCCCAAGAATGAAGTTTGAGTGAGGACTTGCATCGTGCCACGACTTAACCAAGGCGCTTCTTGGGAGGCAACCCAAGTTTTATTGCTTTCTTTTTGTTTTTAAAATAATTGTGTGTTGATTTTGCATGTTAAAGTATAGAATGTGTTTGAAAAGTGCAGGTTGGCGAGCAAAATGTCCAATCGATGACTCACCGAAGAGGTCGGCGAGCCTAACTTGGACCATCGTTGGACTTCAAAATTTCTAAGGTTGGAGTCTGTAAAATTCGGCGGGCCCATGGACTAGTTGGTGAATCACCGAACAGGTCGGCGATACCGACTTTGTCCTCCATTTTGACCCCTACATTAACTGGAGGTCCTGTAAAACTCAGCAAGGTAAGTAACCACTCGGCATCGCCAAGTGGTTCGGCGATGAAAATTAATGTCGCGGAAAGGGCGCGAACTTGACGGTTTTTAAAAGGCCAAAGGTTTAAAAGTTTAAACTCTTTCACATTCCCTCACTTTTTAAAATCCCAAAATTACACCCGTACTATATTTGCTATATTTTTGTGTTTTTACCGCTTCCTAGTCGTCGATCTTGTGTTTGGAGTTGGAATTCTTTGCCGCTTAGCTTTTCAAATCATATATTCAGCATTAAAGGTTAGTTTTTCGAACCCCGAAACTCATAATTAGCGGTTATACTCAATTGAAACTATTTTTTCTTAGTGATGTGTGTTAGGCCTCTCTAAACCCATGTTTGTGCGCTTGTTTGCCGACTTTAATTTTGATATCATGCCTAAGATGCCTAATTGTTAATTTCCTGAGTTTCGTGCCTTAAAATTGATCAAAATATTATTGGGTTGTGCTTAATGGTTGCTGGTTATAGTCGGGTGAAGTCTGAGTAACCCATAATTATGCTAAATTACGTGTTTTGCCCAATGATGGAGCGTTTGACATTATTCTTAAGGGCTTAAATCGTCAAATGGCTAATTTTGGCCAAATCGAGAGAAATCTAAGTACCCCGGTGGCATGGGTCTTATGGGTCTTACTATAATTGAATAAGTGTGTGGTTTGATTTTGTTTTTGGGGGCCGCGGGGTTGATTTTGAAAGTTGGGGTAGAAAGTAGGCACGTTGGGGAGTTTGGCGAGCTGGGTTGAGCTTGCCGAACCACTCCGCGGTTCACCGAGTCCCCTTTTATCGCCTTTAATTTCATGCAAATGTTAAGTTTGGGTTCTGTAACTTTCGGCAAGAAGCTGGAGTTCACCGAGTGCACTTAGTGACTCGCCGAAAGTCTTTTTTGATCGCCCTTTCTGCGCCCCTACCCCTAAAATACATTGTAATTTTCGACGGGGTAGTCTGTGCTCGCCGAATATTGTCAGCGATTCACCGAAAGGCCCCTCCCAGCGCCGACATGCCATTTTTCTGGAAATTTTTTAAGTCAATCTTTTCGGCGAGCCCGATCTGGCTCTCCTAAGTGATTCGACCACTCGCAGATCGGTTCGGCGAGTTTGTATGCAATATGATTTCTGTGATTTTTCTTGACATGTTTCTAACTCTTTACGATGTTTTTGCAGATATGGCTAGAACCAACTTGTACATGCCACCCTGTAAAAGAGCACTAGGCATTGTGATAAATGAAGGGGCAGCAAACCCTCCTAGAAAGGGAAAGACGGCACCTTCCAAGGGAGGCAAGGGCAAGGAAAAGAGGCCCATATCTGAGGTTTCGGACCACAACTCCGACAGCGAGGGAGAGTCCTTTGACTCCCAAGCTGCATTTTCTGAGTCGAACGACGATCAACCTCTACAATCCCGAAGAGCAGAGATATGTGCTAGGTCTCACCCAGAATTGCCAAGAGTTCAACAGGCCACTCCTCCTACAGCTGACACAGTGTCATCTCTAGCACCAACTGTGGCCCCAGTGCCACAAGTACAGGGTCCTCCTCCCCGGCTACTCAACAAATTAAAAGCCGAGGAACTGAGGACGATTCTGGAAGAGAAGTTGTTGTCCACAGAGGGCTTAGAGGGCAAGTATCCTCTATTATTGGACACACCCCGGTGGCATATATTCAATATCTTCACCAGGCCCCGGGGCCCATATATCCCCACCTGGGTCTTTCAGTTCTATTCTGCTTACGGTGATCTGATTCCTCGGGGGAAGAAGAAGGCCAGTGCCTTCAGACCAGTGAAGTTTGTCATTGTCTGAGGAAAAGAAGTTGAGTGTAGCAGTTATCACATAAACACTGTCATTGAAAGAGCTAGAGGGTTCGAGCATGAATATGAGGGCCTGGAGACAGCTAAGTCCCTGGATGACCTAAAGGGCTGGCTTGCCTCCCTTATTTCTGATACCACCCCGAGGTGGATTGAGGCGGGAGTCCAGATAGAGAAGAAGAACTTGAATGTAGCTGCTCTGTACTGGTTCGTATTTATCAGCAGCTCCATCATGCCTTCACAGAAGGAGTCCATTGTCCGTCATGCAAAGGCATCCTGTCTAGGGTCGATCATAGCGAAGAAGCGGCTAAATTTTGGATTGATTATTAAGCAGGAGATGGCCATGAGAGACAAACAGCACCAGACATCCCTTCCCTTCCCGGTCATGATTACAGAGTTGTGACGGCGTGCTGGAGTCCCTCGTGATGAGAAGAGGGATATTGAGGTTACTCCCACATCTTTCACAGACATCAAGCGTATAGAGGTTGAGTACACCCGGGAGGAGGCAGACAAGAAGAGAGCAGTTTCGGTGGATTCATCCCTGGAGGTGGATGTTGATTTTATACTTGCAGAGGCATCTTTGCCTACTCTGGCCTCTGGGCATTCAGGTACTTCCACTTCCTGCCAGACTCCTGGTGCTTCTACTGCTTCCCAGCCCACCAAGATTACTCAGGCCATGATCCTGAAGATGGGGCACTTAGCCCATTCTGCGGATGTGAGGGCTACCCGGCTTGTGGGTGAGGTACCCTAGATAATTGAGAGGGCCATCCTTGTTGCATTAACACCCCTCCAAACTTCTATTGATGATTTGACAGCGAGAGTTGCGACTTGTGAGAGTCGACAGGGGGAGTTTTCTCAGGTGACGGCTTTGAAAGCTGAGGTTGCAGATTTGAGGAAGGATGTGGACTACTTGAAGTCCACAGACTTTACTTCACTATTAGAGGCAGGTGATGATGTGGATGCCCCTGCTTCTTCTAAGATCCCTCCGGCCACCACCAGAGACGTGCCGATGGATGATAAGGCAGTTGATGAGTCAGAGGCAGAAACGGGCGAGGAGCAGATAGAGGTGCCAGAGGAGACCATCTATGGAGACCTGCCTGACCTTGAGGAGACGATTGTACAGTCGGTGATTTAGACATCGCTGACAGAGACGTCCATGGCAAGCCCTAGTGGATCGAGTGTTGCTGATACTACACCGGGCACTGATGCCCTGACAATAGAGCAACTGTGTAGACAGGACCCTTCTTTACCTCCCTCTCTATCATTTTTATTGACTTTTTATCATTTTGTTGCATTTGAGGACAAATTGCTTTTTATTTGTGGTGGGGTGAGGTATTTCCATACCTATCTCTTGTGATTATTATTATTAATAATATATTGGGTTGTGTGCTGTAAATTGTGTTTTGGCACTGTGTTGTGAATGTTTGAGCTTGTGGCTCCGTATTTTGAATATAAATGGTTATGGTTTTTGGACCCTTCTAAAAAATTTGTCACCTCTTGACTGTGTTTAATTGTGGTTGTTCTTGTGCAAATTTGAGTGTCGGTCATGATCAATACCGATGACTTGAATAGTGCTCTTAATTGAACAAAAATGAATGTGCGGCTATGATGAGGTCAAATGAAAGTGCATAGACAATATGTGAACTCTTTGCATCTCGTTGTGACTAGCCGGTTATCAAATGGAGTCTCTTGTGATGAACATTCAACACTAGCGAAAGTGTGGAGTCTTGTTTGATATTGGTGACAATGCCTTGTGTGATGAGCTTACCGTAAACCTTGTATGATGACACCTAGAATTTGCCTCGTTGTTTCGGTTGACAAAGTGATGCAAGCTCTTGAAATGATCTTAGGCAATAATTTTGAAGAGTGAATCAATTTTAACATTATACCTCTTTTGTGGCCAACCTTGTGAGTGTGTGTGAACTTTGCTTGAACACCCTTTAAGCCTTATCCTGTTCTTGGAAGAAACTTGATGAAATTGTAACCCCTCTTTATCCATTCATCCATAATCCTCATGAAGTGTGGTGTGTTTGAATATCCAACTTAGGCCAAAAGCCTAAGTTGGAGGTGTGGTGAAAAGAGAAGGTAAATCAAAAAGTGCAAAGAAGTCCCCCTCAATCCATGGTTTTGAGAAAGATGGAACCCCTCCATACAAAAAAAAAAAGGATGAGAAAGAGAAAAAAAAAATGAAAAAAAAAAAGAACGAAAAAGTTGAGAAATAAAGTTGTGAAAGTTGCAAAAGAAATGGGGTGTCCGGTATTCCATGAGAAATGAATAATGGGGTAAATTTTGAGCATGGGTGAAAATATTGACGAAAAGGAAAGAAAGTGATGTTCATACCATATTTCATGAGGATAGCAGTCATTGAGCCTAAATGACCATACATTTACACTCAGCCCCGTTACAAGCCTTGAAAAGACCTTTGTGATCTTGAGTGAGCTGAAACGAATGTTGGTTGGAAAATAAGGGCAAACCTATGGGTCAAGTCATGCAGGTGTTCATCTTTGTGAGTGTGAGAGTTGTATGTGAT
>JAJOOS010030832.1:0-17436 GCA_029582725.1 Solanum chiquidenum
ATTTATACTTGTATTAAGTTGCCTATTATAATCTATTCTTAGGTCTCAAAATAATGCATATTTATTTAGCTGCATTATCTTTTCCATTGATCCATACCTGATTTGTACTTCACACATTTACTTCTAATAGCCAAAAAAATATTTCCGTCAAAACAAGTTGCCTTTTGAACATACAGTTTGAATGGGAATACTGGAAGATGTAAAATCTGCTGGATTTATACTTGTATTAAGTTGCCTATTATAATCTATTCTTAGGTCTCAAAATAATGCATATTTATTTAGCTGCATTATCTTTTCCATTGATCCATACCTGATTTGTACTTCACACATTTACTTCTAATAGCCAAAAAAATATTTCCGTCAAAACAAGTTGCCTTTTGAACATACAGTTTGAATGGGAATACTGGAAGATGTAAAATCTGCTGGATTTATACTTGTATTAAGTTGCCTATTATAATCTATTCTTAGGTCTCAAAATAATGCATATTTATTTAGCTGCATTATCTTTTCCATTGATCCATACCTGATTTGTACTTCACACATTTACTTCTAATAGCCAAAAAAATATTTCCGTCAAAACAAGTTGCCTTTTGAACATACAGTTTGAATGGGAATACTGGAAGATGTAAAATCTGCTGGATTTATACTTGTATTAAGTTGCCTATTATAATCTATTCTTAGGTCTCAAAATAATGCATATTTATTTAGCTGCATTATCTTTTCCATTGATCCATACCCTAAGTCCATTAAAATCAAAAATCATACCTGACTTTATTACCAACGAAGAAGGCAGAGGGTCTTATTATGCTGAATAGGTTTGTAAAGAACACCTTTTTATCTTTCGAAAATAAATGAAAAGGTTGAACGTTATTCTCAGTTCTTATACACCTCACATTCAAGATAACACTTGTTATTTGTGAAATAGAAAGAACAAGAGGAAGAGGCAATGATGCACCATCACTACCTTCTCAAAACACGAAGTAATGCAGGTTTTTAACTTCAAATCAATTCTACGGATGCAAAAAGAAGGCAGGTATACACTTCAGTAACTAGTAATACTGTGGTTTTGTTTTTATTTGTGCCTCAGTTAAGGATCACTAGGTTGTACCAACCTCTGTGTTCTCAAACATCCTCAATACAATATGACTCATGTAGTCAAGCTCCTTGGTTCTGAACAAGCGATCTAAAGCATTGTCACACACAAGGCTGGCCTCTCCATGAAGAGACTCATCCAAGTTGCAGTAACGAATAACATTCATCAAGGAATGTATATGTGACTCCTGGCCGTCAAACAATTGTAAACTAGAATGTTAGACAAGGGAAGATAAAGAATACAAATTAAAATTAATGGTAAATCTAAAACAGACGAGACAAGAAAAAAAAACAAAGATTGAAAAGCACTATAAGAATTAAACAATAATTTAATCATAGAAAATTAGCAGAATCGATATTTTAAGGAAGGACATACAAAGCTATGGGAATATAGAGTTTGTAACATAACGTAAAGCCAGTTGAAGAAAGATCAGAAAAGGTTTTTGAGGCACTTCATGTAACATCATCACTTCATCCTGCTGCTGGCATCAAGTGTTTTCCCCAGACATTAAAAGTCAGAATCAGGTGAAAACCATTCATGTTTGGCCACATAAAAGTTGACTTGAACTTTGCTCCCTGCTATTTCAGCATGACTTTACATAAATAAACTATCCGAGTCCTCAAAAATGATTGTGTGTCCTTAATCCCATCGCTGTACCCGAGGTTGTGGATTATTTCCGCCCAAGATAAAACAGATAAACTGATAAAGAAGTAGCGGTACCTCAAACTTCGATAACTTCGTCGAACTCAAATAGCAGCAACGAGATCACACAAAGGCTCTGTTTCGTTTTTAAGAAAATGTCTAAAAAGAAGGGAAAATTCGATGTAGAAAATTGAGAGAAAAATCTCTCTATTTAGAGTCAACAAAGGGTAGTATGAAAAAGTGTTAATTGTGCCTTATCGGAGAGGTCACAACCCTTTGGAAAAGGGACAACCTTTTAGAAAGGTCACAACCCTTTGTAAAAGACACAACCTTTGAAAATAGTTACAACCCTTTAGAAAAGACACAACCTTTCGTAAAGGACAACTCTTCGGAAAAATCACAACCCTTCATTTCTCATTCATACCTTTAAAACCCAACAATTCCCCACATAAATGGGGAATGACTATCGTTGAAACATATGCATGAAAAACTGTGTGATTTGTAAGTAAGGATTAATTGCATCTGGATAAGTAGGTTTCCCTTTAAACTTTCCATAATGAATGTATATCGGATATACTCGGTCAATCGGTAGATTTGATATCTTTGAACCGTCGAGCTTTGGTGTATATCTAGACAACATAACTCACACAATCAACCCTTTAACTATTTTTTGGTTCTCATTGTTTTGTTCGTTTCAGTCATGAACACATCTTGGTTTATAAGTGCGTAGAGAATTGGTCTTACCAAATTTTCCTTGAAGTAGCTTACACTTCACACTTACATAGCTGATATCTAAATGTGTTATCCCGTAGATACGCCATTTGATATACCATGTATCAAATTTAGAAATCATTATAAAGTCTTATGCCTTTATCCTTGTTACTGAACATTGCCTCATCATGAGAATGGACCATAAAATAATTTTGATAATGTTGAACCGTCATCAATGACTCTGTTTGATATCCTTGAACCTAGATCTTGGGATCTCTAGTCTTCTAGGTAGAGTTACCATCACAATGACTTGTCCTTGGCCATAGTCCCATTTCCTTTGATGATCTATCTACTCCTTCTCTAATTAGGCCCACATTATCAAATATACTCCAAGAATTTTGTGGGTCTAACATAATACAAGAATTTCATTGAATTTTATGTCTTGTGCTTCAACATTTAAATCAGAAACCAAATCGAATTTGGTCTTTATCACAAGCAAAGAACCCCACATTGTAAATATGCTCAAAAATATCTTTCAAGTACTTGAAAATAATTTTCCACATATTTTCTTTCCATGCTTTCAAGTTGTATACCATCGAAATACACATTGACATCATGAAGTCTCTTTTGGAGATTATATTCTACAAAAAAATTGTTAGTACTTCAATTCCCTTTGACAATCTTTACAAAATGTCAAAGTATAATCCATAGAGACAACCATAGGTGGCACAAAATCACTAATTTTATCTCACTAGTATTTTTTCCTTCTGTCACAATTAGACAAACCATTTAGTGTTTAGAATTCTAACAATAAAGACTGAATCTTTGTACAACTTGTTTCTAGTTAACTATGAAGTTTTATATTCTTCAAATCGTCAACCGAATGAACTTTCAATGCTGATGAAGTTTTTATGACTTCAAATCAGTTTTAGATTCAGATGGAATAGAAAACCAAGAGGTTTTAATCTCCGAAAACCAAAAATATAACACTGTTTCTAGTTAATGATGAAGTTTTTATATTCTTCAAATCGTTTAGCCTTAATATTCCTGACGAAGTTTTTATACCCTTCAAGTCGGAATATTCATTCAAATAGCGTGTTCAATAAATTGGTAAAGTTTTTATATTCTTCGAACCAAATGTACAGTCTAATTTATCAAGTAAAATTTTTACATTCTTCAAACCAAAGGAGTAGAATATCAAAAGATTTTAGGCCCCGAAAATCAAACACAATCAAATTTCACAATAAGTAGAAAATTATAGTAGTTTCCAAACAAAATACAAATTATTAATAATAAAAATATATTTTGTGATCATCACATAATGATGCCATACAAGTAACTTTTCTTGTTTGAGATAAAATGACAGCAAGGTGAAGTGTCAACCACGTATCCATTAATTTCCCATAACCTTTCAAATCAGATTTGTACCATCTCTTGCTAAAATAAAATCCAGTTTCCATCGTACTCTATTTTTTCTTAGAATGCATTGAATTCAATGAGAAACTAAACTCATATTCTAATATTGTTAGGAGACAACATTTGTTCATTTACTTCTCACAATTAGATAAAAACAAAAAATACAGGAAAAAATAACTAAATTCATTAAGCTTGTTATATCCTGTATTCAGAATGGTAAACCAGAAACAATTAAGATGAAAAAATTAACTATCCGAGTCCACAGAACTAACTGTGTCCTTAAGGAATTTAATCCGCTCACTGTACCCGAGGTTGTGGATTATTTCCTCCCAAGATAAGACGGATAAACTATTAAAGAAGTAATGGTACCTCAAACTTCGATAACTTCGTCGAACTCAAATAGTAGCAACGAGATCACACAAAAACTCTATTTCGTTAAAGAAAATGTATGAAAGAGAAGGAAAATTCGATGCAGAAAAATGACAGAAAATCCCTCTATTTATAGCCAACAAAAAGGGTAGTATGAAAATGTGTTAATTGTGCCTTATCAGAGAAGTCACAATCCTTTGGAAAAGGGACAACCTTTTAGAAAGGTCAAAACCCTTTGGAAAAGGCACAACCTTTAAGAACGGTCACAACCCTTTAGAAAAGACACAACCTTTCGTAAAGGACAACTCTTTGGAAAAGTCACAACCCTTCATTTCTCATTCACACCTTTAAAAATGTATTACCACCGTTATTTATATTTATGGACTGTCATATTTCTACGTGTTATACTTTTTGTTTTTATTTTTATGTTTAGCCAGTTATAACTAGAAAATTAAGGATGTAGGGTTCAGGATTAAAAGGAAGAATGGAAGAAAAGCACTGGCAGTTGCTGCACAATACAGTAGAAATAATTACAACACTCAATTGCAGGTTTTCACTCACTGATGTAAAGTAAAGGCGTGTCCGCACATGTCTTTCTGGTGTCCTCACATTTGCATACCTGACAAAAGAAAATCAGAAAACATCACAAATAATATAGTAGAAGTATTAGCAGATTTTCCTTTATTTTTGGAGCTATGTCTAAATGTCCATAAGATGAATACGGATTCAGCAAACATCTTTATTTATTAATGATAAAGACCACATACTTTGGATCTAACCGGTACTTGGTCTCTTTGTCCTCATCATCATCCTGGTCTGTTGATTTTTCACTGGTGAAGCTACCTCTTTTTTTAAGGTTGTGATCACTCCTATTGTTAAGCTTGGGATGATATTCTGTATCATCATTCCCCATCTCATTCACTGCTGAATCGTGGTCTTGACTACTCTTCAAGTCAGCAATGCTTAGAGCTTCTTCCCGAGTATTCCTCAGATCAATCAAAATTTTACCCAACAATCGGCGAGCAATCTAAAATGTCAAAATCTTAGATGATGTATTCAAGTCTCTATGTAGCTTTCATTTACAATAAAGCAAAGGTCTACCAGATATATGATTTAAATGTAATTAAAGGGACTCCTGACCATACACAGAGCTACTTTATGCTAATTTTTAGCATAGTCAGATCAGCAAGCAAAAACGCCATCCACATGAACTTGCCTGCATTCCTTGCCTCAAAATTCAGTGGTAAACCTCAACACTCTTTAACTCATGAACCAGATGTTCTAGGTTGTAGCGCACACTATTATTTGACTAGAGGCATAGGGGCAGAGGATTCCATCTAGATATACCCTAACAGAAGCAGAAGGTAACTCTGCAAGCTAAGAGACATACCAAAACTGTCTTTCAAAGTCCATCCACTTCTTTGTTCACTCTTGAGACTAAAAATTAATTTTGGGTCATCAGTGACAATACATGTAGTAGGTAGACAAGAAGTAGGTATAAATTATTCTAACTCACAGAGGAAAAATGTGAAAAATGCAAATAGCTCTGAAGAACTTTACTTTTGATCCAATCTTCAGCTTCTGCTTTGGATTGATCCCATACTCATTGGGAATAACACCGTCTGCGAGGAGCTGAAATACAAAAGCAGAGTAATATTTTATAAGAGTTAGACATGCTTACTCTTAAGTCAACACTGCAAAATCTTCATTGTACGACAACATGGACAATGTACACAGGAAACTAGTAGCCTAAAGATAAGCCACTAAATCAACAGCACCATCACAGTTATTTGTCACTGCTGAGAAAAAACTTGGGGAGCTCAAAACAGTACACTTTTTTCTAACTTGTTTGTACCTTTGCAACTTCAAAGAGTTCATCCAAATCCTCTAGCTTTAGATGTGAGTTGTGCACACGATCATACCTGTGAAATATTTCAGAAAATAACTAAAACAGACACTATGTATATTATGGTCTTTCAGTGGAACTTAAATGAAGAAAATCCTTCATGTTTTTTGCATTAAGAAAGCGATAAGGCATGTCAGAGAGCTGACTTACTTGCAAGAGTCATAAACATCTGGAATTTGAGTGATATCATAACGACTGTAATTGAATAGTGTGTTAGGGAGAATATAAGCAATAAAGATACCACTTTAATAAAAAAAATCAGTAGCACAGATTCAATGAAGGACAATCGCAAAGTATCTACAGGTCTGAGTAGCTATAAAATATTCAATTATAAAAGAAGTTAAATTCAACTAGAAACAGCTTACTCTTTGCGTTCATTATATAAATCTCTCTCAAGTTTTCTCCAACGCACATACATGAGTAGAAATCCCTCACTGCCACAAGGTAAGCCTGCAGCAATACGATCAACATCTATATTTGTTTTACCAAGTGCTTTAGCTTGATCATACGGAGGAATCACATCATAGGAACTTTTCTCTGCGAGTTCTTCATCTTCATACTTAGCAAGCAGCTTCACTTGTTCTGTCACCTTCTTAGTCAATTTCACCTGATTGCAAGACAGATTTGAGATGATGAAAATAGAAAGGCCCAAAGCAACCAAAAACAAAAAGAGAAAAGAATACACCAAAAAACCAAATCCAAAAGCTTGAAAATAAACCATGTCACAGAGAAGGAAAGGAAGTGGAGCGGGGACATAAACAGGATAAAAATGCAACAATGAGAATGAAGAACATGCTGCAGATGCTTGAGGTTTATTTTGTCAAGAAGATTGATCCATCAGGACATTCAAAATTAAGACTTACCAACTTGGGCATAAGTTCAGATGCATTAGGTGGGAGTCCACCTCCATCAACCATCCAAGGCTTTTCTGAAGATCCACTAGTCTTTGGTCCAGAAGTAATTATGTCATTCAACCTCGCCTGTAACAAGGGGAAAGCTTATCTTAACAATCACAAACTTGTAAGAATTCAAAGGTCCTAAAGATCCTCACATTGGGAGCAAATGCTGGAAGATTTACTACTACCTATGACTTGCATCATTAAACTATCGAGTAATTTCCAATAGCTAAAAGGAGGCTCTGACATTCGATAAACCACTCTGTCAAAAGTACCTTAATTCTGGTATTAGACCATCAAATTCCAATGGTTCTCATATGCTTCAAATGCATCACAATAACACCATGATAGAGCAAATAATTGCAGAATGCACTTTGGGTTCCAATGTAATCTTCATATTCAATTTACATAAAAGAATACTTATTTTAGGTAGAACATAGGTGGTAAGGTCATGTCCACAGGCAGATTGAAGTCAAGTATGATAACACTCTTTGACAACAACTTCATGTTTTAATACTAAAGGGGCAAACTCAGTAGCCAGCTTTCTTTGAATATGATCACAGTATGTAAAAATATTTCAAAAAGGTTAAGCTTATGTGATCACTACTTTAAGCTTTCACTGGAGCATGTGGCTACTGCTAGATCATTTGAACTCTTCACTACTAAAATCCATATCAGAAAATGGAAGTATCCTCGAACACAAAAAGAACTAAAGATAAAAAAACAACCACAAACTCAAATAAGAACTAGATATAGATCTTCAATTATAATAACAAACTTATAATTCAATACAAGAAGAGAACCACCTTTGCTTCTTTTATCTCAACACTGGCATTGGCAAGCCCATCCAGCATAGATGAATCCTTGCTAACCAGTGATACCTTCAAGTGAAAAAGAAATATATACTTCATTTAATTTCAGTTGTGAATTCAATACAAGAAGCAGAGATTTGAACATGAATACAGACCAGGATAGGTGTCAATTGTCCTTCCAAGTCAAGTAGACCTTTGGCAAATGCAGCGGCGGACATCTACCAACAATTTGTGTACAACACAAACTCAACAATTAGAGAAGAAAATAAATATAGTTTTTTGCAAACATAAGAGCTGAATAGTCTAGAGAACTCATATGAGATAATTTGACATGCCAAAGAGTTACATGGAAAAAGAATTGGAGAACAAAGAGAAAAACAGTCGACACTTCCAATATTCAATGATATATTAGGAAGAGAAAAGAAGAAAACCTGCACACGACCCTCATCTGAGCTGTATATCTTTAAGTCATGACGATATGTACTATGGAGACGAAGTAGGCCAGTACCTTCACCTGTGGTTCAAATCAGAGTGAATATAGTATATGCAATAACCATTACCTCACCCCACACCCCAAATACAAGATATCTGACTGACCAAAACGCGGAAAAAAAAAGTTCAGTCAAAAATCATTAATCATCTGCATCTCCAGAGATTGGACACAGCATTCTTTTATAAGGGGTTTAAGTAGGAAGTAGTTTATCTGGAAATTTCTAAATGTCAAGTCAGAAAACATTATCAAAAGGATGACATGATATGAATTTTGGAGTAAAAGTTTGGAAATGTGAGACGTCCAAGAATTCAAGCCAAACCTGGATATATGTCATTACGGAAGTATCTTCCAAGCTCTTCAGCCTGCCAAGAAATTTCAAAAAACAAGAAGAAAGGTTAAAGTTGGGAAAGACAGAAGGAAACATTAAACTAAATATTACTGTGTAGTAGAACCTGCTTTCTTCCAGCATGAGTGAGAACACCTCCATATTTTAGAACCATAAGAGCTTCAGTAGGTCTTTCTTCTTCACCTTCACCATTAGATTTGGGCACTTTAACCCACTGTAGTGGCTTTAGCTGAACTTTTCTATAGATCCCAGAAAAATGCCCCCCCTGCAATCCAACATATATCTTAACAATTGGTAAGAACTGAGCACTTCATTGCATGTCAATTTTGAACAAGTTAGCCACATAATCTCCAGTTTCAGAAATCAGTAATGGAGAAAGTGAAACAAGAATACTGTCATACTAAAAAATATATTTGTCACCATTTTATACCATAGACCTCTCCTCATCTATCCACCCAAACATACCATCAATTCACACGGACCCAAGCTAGCCCTACAAACTAGACTCCTTTCCATTCGCCCCTTGAAAGCACCAGTGACCCAATTCCAAATTCCTCTCCTCAAACTACAGGCAAGCAAACACTAGCCCCACTTGGATTTATTCCATTACCAGTGTTAGAATATAAATAGGAACAATAATAGTATATACAATCCTGTTTAGAATAGGAATAGTATATAGAATCCTATTTGAAAAAGGATTATAATGAAGTGTCCTCGTTGGAAAAGGAGCCTATTGTAGTGTTTATAAATAGGGTCTCAATGTAATTCAATAATATTTTTTCCAATATCTCTCATATGGTATAAGAGCTTCTACAATCTTGGTAGAAAATTAAAAAAAAAGAAGCTTCCGCTGCCGGTGGGCGGTTATGACCCATATATGTCGCCCGTCTAGCCATTGGTTATGTTAACAAATTAGGGCCAATGACATATATGCATGAACTCCATATTGACATATTCAGGGGAAGAAAACTTAGTCATATAGGTCACCGTGCGTCAATTTCCGGCGACTTTCTAAGGTTGTTTTGTGTCAACTCGTATCCGCTAGTGTTTGTGTAACACCATGCCATCTTTCTGGAGACTACTTTCTCATATCTGCTTTGTGTAACACCGTGACATCATTCCGGTGACTACTTTCTTATATTTAATTTGTGTAACACTGTGTCATCTTTCCCGTGACTACTTTCTTATATTTGATTTGTGTAGCACCGTGTCATCATTCCGGTGACTACTTTATTTTGTGCAACACCGTGTCATCCTTCCGGTGACTACTTTATTTTGTGTAGAGCCGTGCCATCATTTCAGTGACTACTTTATTTTGTGTAGATCGTGGCATTTTCCGGTGTCTACTTTTTTCATATTTAATTTGTGTGTAGCACTATACCATTTTTCTGGTGACTACTTTTTCATGTTCAATATATGTAGCACCATGCCATATTTCCGGTGACTACTTTTTCATATTTGATTTGCACTACTTTCTTGTGTACAATGGTGCTATCATCTCGGTGACTACTTTATTTTGTGTAGACCGTGCCATCTTT
Organism: Solanum chiquidenum; assembly: GCA_029582725.1. NCBI lineage: Eukaryota > Viridiplantae > Streptophyta > Magnoliopsida > Solanales > Solanaceae > Solanum > Solanum chiquidenum. The sequence goes on from JAJOOS010030832.1 coordinate 10,223, forward strand.
CCGGTGACTACTTTTTTCGTATTTAATTTGTGTGTAGCACTATGCCATTTTTCTGGTGACTACTTTTTCATGTTTAATCTATGTAGCACCGTGCCATCTTTCTGGTGACTACTTTTTCATATTTGATTTGCATAGCACTGTTCTTTTCGGTGACTACTTTCTTATTTGTGTAGGGTCGTGCCATCATTCCGACCCTACCCATATAATTTCATTTCTCATATTGTGACCACTTTTCGCCATCAAATATAATTCTCCGACGCATAAGCATGTTACAACCAGTTTTTCAGTGACTTTCTTATTTAATATCAACTCATCTATTGGTTTCAAGACGATCCATATATTTTATACCAGATTTTGAGCACTTTCCGGCAACCGCTGCATTGTGAAAAGTCTATATGGAGCAGCCACCTAATTTTGTTGCTCAGGAGAGTTTGGTAGCCTTGTATGTCACTTACGTAAGTCGCTCTATGGTTTGAAACTGTCTTCTCAAGCTTGATTTGGGAAGTGCAACACTATAATTCAGGAATTTATCACTCTGTATCCAGTATTTCATGAGAGGACTAAGCACATTGAGATTGACTACCAATTTTGTGAAGTTGAGTGATCAACAAGCAAATATCTCACCAAGCCCCTTATCGGTCTTTGTATTAACTACATTTGTATCAAGCTAGGTTCATATGACTTGTATGCACTAGCTTGAGGGGGAGTGCTAGAATATGAATCGGAACAATAATAGTATATACAATCCTACTTAGAATAAGAATAAGAGTAGGAATAGTATATAGAATCTTATTTAGAAAAGGATCCTAATGTAGTGTCTATAAATAGGGCCTCAATGTAATAATGTAGATACACAATTTAATAATATTCTTCTCCCATATTTCTCACAACCATTTTGTAATCTCCGACTCCAACAATGCCTTTTGAGTAAACCACAATGTAACACAAGAACTAAATCATTAACTCCCTACCCCACCCCCACACAGACACACCCTTTCACTTCTCTAAATGGAGTGTTAGAACAAGTACGGAAGGGCCAACATTTCTGTGAGAATGGATAAAGTATTTACACACACTTTTCGCTATGAGAATTGTAGAATCTTGTTTTTCCACAAGCCAGCTGGTTAATCTTAACCACATGTCATTACAAATAGCTTTTGATACATGTGTTGAAGCAATGGAATTTATATAGAAGATAAGAAAACTCTTAGATCTTTGCACAATATTCCTGTCCCCACTTCATTTAGGAGTTTATGGAAGTCCACCATCTTCGTTTTATGAGAACCTTCTTCACCAATACTTAACCATAGTCGTCTTTAATGCACCTCACTTGGGTCTAGATCACATGTCCTCCTTTCTATGGTCTTGGAGAGCCTATACAATATTTTCCCCACCTATATATGTCCTCTAGTTCTTCGTACAAGCATTAGAATAATGTCATTTTAGTTGTCGTGACCACTATCCTTGCTTCCTTATACCTCCCCCTATTCGTTGTCTTCTCCTCCTCGTATTTTATCTCTACGAACTTTCCATAAGCTATTAGTTGTCATGTTTCTCTCCCCTGCCATTTTTCTTTTAATTACAGCTTGATTTGTTTGAGTCGAGGATCTTTCAGAAACATCACTCTGAGGTAGTGATAAATTCTTGTTTACACTCTACCCTCCTCATACCACACTTGTGGGATTCCATGGGGTATGTTGTTGTTGAACAAGCAACCTTCTTGGCTTCAATACTCTCTATTCCACCTCCTGTTTTGTCTATGCCCACCAAAATTTCTCTTCAATACCCCTAACATCTCCTTAGTTCCTTCCCGAATACACTTAGTTGTCCTACTCCACATACTTTCAGCGTCCCCACTACTCTCCCATTCCCCCATAGCCATAAACTTCTCTCTCAACTCTTGGATTTTATCCTTAAGAAATCTCCCCATCCACCCCACTTAATTCTTGGTTGGCAATACAAAGCCCTCTTCGTCCTATTTCTTTTAATCTCTAGATCCACTACTGAGAGTTTGTGTTGGGTTTTAAGGTTCTCACTCAAAATAACTTTGCAGTCCTTAATTGTCTAAACCTTTATTACTCTTCCTAAAGAGTAGGTAGTAGATTTGGGTCTTGGCCACCATACTTCAAGAAGTGACCAAGTGCTCCTCCTCCTACTGAAAACATGAGTTAACTATCACCAAATCAAGGCTCTTGCAAAGTCCAAACGTGCAACTCCTAAATTTCTATCCCCAAAACCGAAATTTCCATGCACATCATCGAAGCCCATAGAAGTTGTCCCGGTCTAGCCATTGGAATCTCCTCCTAAAAATATTATCTCAGTGAGAAGTATACATCGTATGACCTCGTCCAAATCCTCCAAGAAGTGCTTTTTGACCTCCTCGTCCAAGCCCATTTGCAGTGCGTAAGCACTCATAACATTAAGAGTAAGCCCTCCAACAACTAGCTTAATGCTCATCATCCTGTCATTCACCCTCCCGACCTCTACCACTAGCTCCCAGAGTTCACTATCTACTGAATAAGCATAATTTCAATTATAAGAGGACAACTAAAAGTATTATTAATATTAACTTCCCATAGAAATGATTGGTGAAGAAAGAAGAAAATTCTTAAGAAAAGTGATTGAAAACAAAATCCAGAAGAAATAAATGGTCAAGTTTTGAAAGACTACGGAGTAACACATTCTAAATGTAAGATCAAATAGACAAGCAACATGCAATTTAAAAAAATAAAATTAGACTAAGTTTATTTAATATTGAAATCCACAAGGGAGGTAATTTGATCAGGGTAATCCTCAATACCATTCATGATACTAGAATTAAGGAGAGGTTTCAACTTTTTTTTTTTTTTTTTGGGGCGGGGGGCGGCTAAGGTTTCACCTTTCAATGTCCCAAATTTAATAACTGCAATTATATTCACTCTGTTGAATGGCATGTAACCCCAAAAGCAAAGCAAAGGCACAAAGGAATTAAAGTAACAAAAGTTACTTCAAAATAAATTATAATCTGGAATGACATAACCTAGATATCGAAGAAAGTAAAGAATTAAAAGTAAAATATATTAGATCTTATCCTCTAGCTTATTACGATATTCCTTTCATGTTTTTTAAGAAAAGAAAATGAAAATAATTTGCATTACAACATGTATTAACAATGACAGTATGACATGCTAAATGTATAGAGAAAGAAGATAGTGTCGACCTCCTCAAGAACTGCTTTAACTTGACGTAGCTTCTCAGCATGCTCAAAATCTTCTGCTTCACTATCACTTCCCCTACCAGGTCTATAAAAAAGAGTGAGCAACAAAGTCAGATTGGCCTTTTCCAATTAGTAAATAACAACCATTTTTTCTTTGCAAATTACAGCATTTTATTCTATAAGAATGGAAGAGACTGAATAGAATCAGGACAAAAATAGAAAAAAATTGGTCAGTAAAGGGTGTAATGCATCAGATAGCATATTCCAACATACATCGAAAGCAACTCTTTTTAGGGGCAACAGTTGAATTCCCCTTATTTATAGTGGTCCCAAGAGGCGTAATAACCTAAAAGTTGTCCAGTCTTGTTTAAGACAGGAAACCCCTTAGGCTTCTTCAGAAAAGGAACATCAAACGTTTACTTGGAAAACATGTTATACACGTATGATCCAAGTAAACGTTTAGTCTAAAGAATTTTGTTGTTTTATTCTTTAGTCTTTCCTTTACTTTGGGCTTCTTGTGGGAACAGGGTTTCACACGATCAGGTCAAGAAAGGTGAAAAATGTTAATTATAATTAGAACACTTCCTCTCTAGTTTTCAGAACAGTGAAAGCAACAATGACTATCATATATCATCAGTATGAGTCTAAGAGATAGACTGAACCCAACAACAACAAATTCAACAACTACCCAAAGTACGTTGTATTTTGAGAATGAGGACACAAACAAGATTGTTCCTTCTGTTTATCATTACACCCATAGTACAAAAACACACAATCCTGGAACAAACAGAAGCCTTGCAAAAAATATATTCTAATAACTGATTGAAAAGAATGAGAAACAATGATCAACAATAATTTGCAACACACAGATCACAGTAAAAGGTGTATAAAAATAATGCTAAATAGAGTGTATTAGTAATGCTTGATTAGTTATGTTTGCATTAATTATATATAAAATATTTTGTGTGCATTGTTTTGTTTGGTATATTAAAAAAAGCATGCATTGCATAAAAATATGTATTTAATCAAATGTATCCTCCACAATTATTGGTGGAAAAGATGTAAAAGGGGTTTGAGAAGTAATTGGGTCTTTAATCATGCTAATGCATGTATTAAATCCCTTTGCATTACTAATACCTAGAAATCCATGGTATTAGTAATATATTCCTCAATACACAATAGAATGTATACTTTTTTGAAACTGCACAATAGAATGTATACTAATGCAAGCATTAATTATATATAGCATGAAAAGGTACCAAACAAAGTACCACTAATACACAAAGTTAATGCATGCATTATTTTTGCTAATACACTCTACCACGACCCCTAAAGAGTGTAAATAAAGTCCTTCAAAGTGAGGTAGGGCCAAAAGCAGATCACTCTGATAAGTTCAAGATTTTATCGGGTAAATATCATAGATGGGCACGTAACTATCACTTTTTTTTTTACCAAAAGTCACTTAACTATCCTTTCTAACACAAAAATCACTAAACTTTGAGCATACTAACACAAAAATCCCACAATAGGAAAATACTAACTTTTGGTGGATAACTCACTTTTGAAGAAAATAAATAACCCTTCATACTAGTTAATCCTTTTTCCCTACCAGTTTAACATGTTTGGTTTGTATATAAAAGAAAATCCTAGGCCAGTCTACGTGGCACCCCTAGAATTCAGGAATTTACTTTTATGTTTTTTTTCGTACTTTGGTTTTTTTACCCATATTGTATTTTTACCTTAAAACCCGTTTCTTCAACTCTTGCGTCCCTTCAAAGTCACAATCCTTCAATGTGAAAAGGTGTCTTCTTTTAATATATTTTATACTATATTATAAATAAATATAGAGTATGTACTGAATTGAGTGTTTTAAGAAGAAGAAAGAGAATACACAACATAGAAAATTTGAAGTTTAAAATATGAGTTAACCCTTTATTTATAGCCAATAAAGGTAATATGAACATGTGCTTATTGTGCCTTATCGGAAAAGACACAACCCTTCAGAAAGGTCACAACTCATCCAAAAATTTACAGCTCTTTAAAAAAGTCATACCTCTTGGGAAAAGTCACAACCCTTTTAAAAGATCACAACTCATGGAGAAATCACAACTTTTTAGAAAAGTCAAAACTTTTTGAAAAAGTCCCAACCTTTAATGTGAAAAATTATAGGCTTTTGATATATTTTATAATATAATAAATGTAAGATAATATAAAATATAAAAAGATACACTAAATTGGATGTTCTAAGTTGGAGGTATTATAGTAATTAACATTCAAGTTAGGGAAGTTCATCCTTTTAAGGTAGTATAATATATAATATAATAATAATATATATATAAATATATATAAATAGGTAGATAGATAGATAGTGTTGTAAAACTCAAGAACAAAGAACAATATAAAGATGAAAGCAAGAAGAATATAAGACAAGAGGAACAATATAATATAACTTTCTTTCTTTCATGTATTCACCAAATCTTCAAGTGTATACAATATGAACCCTTATGCCTCTATTTATAGTGTAACACAGAGGCATACAAAAGGTTAGTCATAAACATGACATTAACATGAATATAATTGGGAGGTTATGGAAGTGAAAGGTTACAAGAATAATGGTTATAAAGGTGGAGGTTATGGTTATCTTCATAATGGAGGAAAGTAATGGAGTAACTTCTTGATATAGTGGACATCCACAATATATTATTTTATAACACTCCCCCTTGGATGTCCATAAATAATATGCCTCGTTAAAACCTTACTAGGAAAAAACCCCGTGGGAAAAAATCCTAGTGGAGGAAAAAGTGTACACATACCTTTTAATACGCTTTGAATGTTGCCTCGTTAAAAACCTTATCAGGAAAACCCAATTGGGATAAAACCATGGTTAAGGAAAAGAGTACAACGCATATTTTTCTCCCCCTGATAAAAACTTTACTTGATATCTCGGAGACGATGCCTTCCAATCTTATATCACAACTTCTCAAATATTGATGTTGACAATCCTTAGTCGATAAGTTTACAAGATTATCACTTGAATGGGTCTTTGAACGTCTATCTCACCATTTTGTTGAAGATCTTGTGTGAAAAATACTTTTGGTGAAATATGCTTTGTCCGACCTCCTTTGATTGTATCCTCCCTTCAATTGACATACAAGGGGGAGAAGAAGTTACTCCATTACTTTCCTCCATTATGAAGATAACCATAACCTCCATAACCTCCACCTTTATAACCATTATTCTTGTAACCTTTCACTTCCATAACCTCCCCATTATATTCATGTTAATGTCATGTTTATGACTAACCTTTTGTATGCCTCTATGTTACACTATAAATAGAGGCATAAGGGTTCATACTGTATACACTTGAAGATTTGGTGAATACATGAAAGAAAGAAAGTTATATTATATTGTTCCGCTTGTCTTATATTCTTCTTGCTTTCATCTTTATATTGTTCTTTTGTTCTTGAGTTTTACAACACGTTATCAGCACGAGTTGCTCATTCTCCGTTATTGTTCCGCTTGTCTTATATTCTTCTTGCTTTCATCTTTATATTGTTCTTTTGTTCTTGAGTTTTACAACACGTTATCAGCACGAGTTGCTCATTCTCCGTTATTGTTCCGCTTGTCTTATATTCTTCTTGCTTTCATCTTTATATTGTTCTTTTGTTCTTGAGTTTTACAACACGTTATCAGCACGAGTTGCTCATTCTCCGTTATTGTTCCGCTTGTCTTATATTCTTCTTGCTTTCATCTTTATATTGTTCTTTTGTTCTTGAGTTTTACAACACGTTATCAGCACGAGTTGCTCATTCTCCGTTATTGTTCCGCTTGTCTTATATTCTTCTTGCTTTCATCTTTATATTGTTCTTTTGTTCTTGAGTTTTACAACACGTTATCAGCACGAGTTGCTCATTCTCCGTTATTGTTCCGCTTGTCTTATATTCTTCTTGCTTTCATCTTTATATTGTTCTTTTGTTCTTGAGTTTTACAACACGTTATCAGCACGAGTTGCTCATTC
>JAJOOS010030833.1:0-22203 GCA_029582725.1 Solanum chiquidenum
TATCTTTTTATGTTAATCAGTATACCCTCATACAAAAAGTACATGGATAAAATAGGGAAAGATTTTTGAAACGTAAGTATTTTTTATTTTTTCCCCCCTAGGAGCTCCCACCACTTTTGCTTCCTTGGTGACTCGAACTCGCAACCTTCGGGTTGGAAGTGAGGGGTGCTTACCATCCGAACAACTCTCTCGTCATTTTTGAAACATAAGTAATTTTAAGATATGAATTTTATTTTTTTTAGCTAAATGAAGAAAGTCTTTATTCAACCAAAAAGTGTAAACTATGTACATGCTAGTCTATAGACTTTTTAGGACTAGTTCTCACAGAAATAATCAAATCATAAGTCTATGAGCAAATAACAAGAGTATTTCAACCAAAAATAAATAAAATAAAAAATAACAAGAGTATTAATCTATCAGCAATTTAAGTATTAGCACTTCATGTCACAGCACCTAGGTTTTAGCACCTAGGTTTTTTTAACATGAAAAGTTAATCCTCCTATCTAAGATACTACTCCAATTGTTTATCATTTGCCCCTTGATGAACATTTGTAGAATCATTGCAAAATTTGTGCTAAAAATATTATTATTTTTTTAGTGAAAAATATTTAGTGTTTATTTCATAGATATTTTGATTGAATTGGTAAGAATCAAAACTTTTCATTATTTCAATAAGAATTTGTTTTTCACCATTTATTTTCCCAGTGAAATGCTTCAACGAGAAATGTGTGAAAAAATCAGATTCTATAACACAAATTTTTCACTGATTCACGGTGGAAAAACCTTTATTTCTAGTAATTTTTTTTTTATTCCTCTCCAATAATAAGCGAAGAGTTAACAAAATAAATATTACATAGAAGAGTTCAAACTCATCTCTAATGAAGATTATAATGAAATATTTTGGATCGATTTAGCATGAAAATTGTGACAGAAGAAAATCACATAAAATACAACTTATTTAATAGGTTTTTGAAGTTTGAACGTAAAAAATAGGGAAATATAATATTTATTTAAATGAAAAATACTATAAAAATTAAGTTACGGTAAAATACACATCTATTTCATGAGAAAAAAATCACTTGAAAAGTTAGTCAAAAGTACCTTTTCAAACTTTGAAACTCAACTTAAAGAAAAACTTCAAAAAATTATTTCAAATAAAAAAAAACTATTTGTTTCTTCAATTTTTCAAATTTGTGCGACTTGGGTTTACTGCTGTCCTCGTTAAAATTGTGACTTTGGTCTCAACCAAAGCTGTCTTTTTTGGATAATAAAATGAATATAAATTCCACAAAAAAGATAAAATTAATTAATTAATTAAATACAATATTAAAAAAAAGGGAATAATCTTCAATTGTGAGCCACTGATATTACCAGGTAAGCATGATCATGGGGCTGGTACATGTCTCTTCCTCCCTATCCTTAAATTTAAGGTGATTTTTTTCTTCTTTTCAGACAGTGACCTGGTATAGATTTGAATACTTCTGTCACATACAACTACTAAAATAAATTGAAAAAAAAAAAACCATTCCCAACACACACACATGAGCAAAACTGTCCCCCCCTCCCCTCAATTTTTGAGTTGAGAATTTTGTGAAATAGAGAACCCCATCTTCAAAGTTCTCAACTTTTCACTTTCAAGTTCAAGAAAACACCATCTTTAGAGCATTTTCATAAATTGTTTCTAAGATTTCAAGATTCTTGTTTGTTTTGTAAGTGTTTGGCTTTCTGTGTCAAGATTCTTTCAGATCCCTTGTGGATTTCATGGGCTTGTGATCTTTTTATGGTTGTTTAGGTAAGTATATTGCATTTAGTAGCTAGCAACTGCATTTGTTGTGGGTTCTGTTTATAAAATGTTGGTACATTATGTGTATCTTGTGGGTATTTAGCTTTGTGAAAATGGGTTTTGCTGTTTTGGGGGTTTTGGATTTGCTGTGGTGAATCTTGGATTGAGAAAAAGATTGGATCTTTTTACTGGGGTTGGAGATCTAAGTAGAGTAAGTGTCGGTCTACTGATTTTGTCGTCTTCTGGTACTGTATTTGGATTTGGGTTTTTGAGTTCTTTGTTTGTGGTCATTTGCTGAGACTTTGCATAGATGAACTTGAATAGAGTGGAATGGATACCCAAGATCCACATCATAATTGGAATTGGATTGTAATTGATGGAAATGTTTGATTTTTAGGGTGATTTTACCTTGTTTCACAGCTTAGTAGAAATGGTATTGACTTGATGCAAAGCCCCAGTTTTGATTTGTGTGTTGTTAGTTTGTTTGAAGAACAAAGTGATTGAAGTATTAGATGAGAGTTTGTAGTGTTCTAAAGTATGATTTTTTTGAAATTTGAGCTTTTTGTGGTTGTAGGATTGCTTTGGTAATCCTCTATATACAATTTGTTTTCTGCTGGATTGGTTGTTTTTTCGAGTATGAGACTGTATTTCTTTAGACCCAAATGGGTTTGATTATGCTTTAAAAACACCTGTTTTAATCATGACTCATGAGGTATTTTCTGTTTGTGGTTTTGACACGTAGAATTGTGGTTGCAAATTTTGAAACATTATAGAGCATGATGGATGTTGTCAATAACATAGCTGTTTCTGGAAATGGGTTGGGCTTTGGAAATGGAGTTCACCAACTTCCAGAAGTTGTTGCTGGCATACCCAATGGGATGCCTCATGCAAGTCCCAGTAATGAAGAACTAGAGAGGAGTTTCCAGAGCACTGTCGTATTGACTGATAGTGAAACAGTTGGATCTTCTGTACAAGAGGTCAGTAATGAAACTACAATTACTGTAGAAAGCAATGCTGGTGTCAGTTCCGAGGTAAGGGAGTTTATCCTGAGTTTTTACTTACTATGGACATTTTGAACACCACATTTAGGTAATTGCTCATTTACTTGCAGGAACATGAAGCAAAAGAATCTGATGATGCAACGAACAGTAAAGAGCAAAAGACTCCACCAAGGGCAAGGAATACTAAGAATTCAGGCCCCAAAAATGGCGTAGCCAAGAAAAGTAAAGATGGAAAAGAGGCATCAAATGGTACCCTTGCCTCCAAACCACGTCCTAAGCAGCCATCTTCCCTTGATGCAAAGGGTAAATCATTCAGTGACAAGAAAACTGTTGAGTATTATTCAAAACCTGCATTGGCTCATCTAAATGTTGATCGTGCTAAGGTAAATGTCTTAGGTCTAATTTATGACCTGCAGTCCAGAGTAACAGCATTCTGAATTTCAATATTGCAGCTTCATATGCATCTGTTTATTGTCATCAATATCATATTTTCCTTTTCTGCTGTCTTTTAGCAGCAACCTGGTCATGCTGAAGTAGCAGCATCAGCTTCTCCGAGTGCTGCTCAGTCTGAAGGCCTTAAGTATGTCTGATTTCTCTTGTAGTTTCTTACCTATTACTTGGAGGAGTCCTATGATAATTGTACTGAGAATGCTTTCAAAACGTGCAAAACAATCAATGATAACTTTTCTCCAGTGGTTTGTGAACTATAATTTCGTTACTGCAGGGAAAAAACAAAACTGATGCCTTTGAAGAAAGTGCCCCCTAATAAAGCTGATGGAAGTGCAGAATCATCTTCGTATCCTAAATGCGCCAAATTTTTCTTTTTTCCTTCACTCCTTAGATTTGGAGTTCTTATTTTTATTAGCATAATAAAAGTCTTTCAGTTTATCCTTGATCACTTCATAGCAGTCCTACTGCTGCATCAGATGCCAAACCTCGCAAAGTAGGTACTCTTCCAACCTACAATATCAGTTTCAAGTGTGATGAAAGAGCTGAGAAAAGGAAAGAGGTTTGCCCTCTGCTTGCATCACTGAAGCTTATAATATATGCTTGATTGTCTTGCACCGTGCAGTTAATCTAAGAACATTTGTCTTGTTATTTGGACAGTTTTACTCCAAGCTTGAAGAAAAAACCCAGGCAAAGGAAGCTGAGAAGAGTAATATGCAAGCCAAGACTAAGGTGTTGTGACACTTCTGCTTCTGGATCTCTTGGTGTAGAAAATTTCTTGTTGTAGGGTTATCTTGTAGCATTCCCTTTTTATTTTCTTTCATTTCTCTAACAGGAAACTCAGGAAGCTGAGATCAAAATGTTAAGGAAGAGCTTAAAATTTAAAGCAACACCCATGCCAAGCTTTTATCAGGAACCTGCACCTCCAAAGATGGAGTTGAAGAAGGTAATTTTTTGCTGTGTTGTATGTTATGATGCCGAGAAATACAATCTTGTATGGCACTGTTTAGTTTTTGAAGCTTTAGTAAAATATAGTAAACGAGTTAGGCTCAAGTTCATCCTTTAGCTGATCTTTTGAATGCTTTCAACTTGACACTGAAACTGCATGTTCTGTCTAAATGTGATGAACTATGAAGAAAGGAATTGCAGTACTACTGAGCTCTGAAAAGAAACCTTTAGCTAACAATTGTTGAACTGGATATAGCTTGGTAGAGTTGGGAGGTTCAGTGTCTTGACTTTTAAACCACTATTGGCGCATCTCCCTTGATATATTTATGTGAAATTGCAGTACTACTGAGCTCCTAAAAAAGCCATAGATCAATGGTTAAACTGGATATAGCTTTGTAGAGTTGGGTGTTCATTTTCTTGAATTTTTTACCACAAATGGAGCATTGCAATTGATACATTTATGTGAAGATTGACTTTATTGTTAGCTAGTGGAATTTCATCATCATTTCTTGTGATATTTTAAGTGCTTAGCATGATCGGGAAAAAGAAGTGCATAATAAACTCGTCTCTTGGTGAAGTTCGAGTATTATATGTGAAGCTCTACTTTTTGATGCATAATTGATGTGGCTGATCTTTGAGGAAAAAATCAACAATTATAAAATCTGAAGATACAGTACCAAAATTGATAGAATAGGTGTGTAAGATATGATTTTGGTGCTTAAGTAACAATAGAAAAGGATATGAGTCTGGTGTAGAAATTCATGATACTGGAAATCAGGTCAACCTTTTTCTTTTTTCCTGGATAAGTATCAGACAAGGTCAACTTTATTACCTGTTCACTTTAGAAGGGACACTATATGCAAGTTAAATTGTGGAGAAGTTGGTCTTGGAATCATTCCTCTCTTGTTAGTGTGCCATCTCAACATTGTAAAATTGTTATGGCTCTTATTTGTTAGTGAAATTGTTGGATGGTTGGACCTGATAGATCTTTAGCACTGAAGGGCTGACCTTTTGCTGACACAGATGGAACTGTTGTTTCAAGTGCTAGTTTGCAGACAGTTGGGACAAAGGCTACTAAGGTCTGGTTTTGTAAGAGAGATGATGTTCATATTTTAAGTGTTACTTTGCTGACTTAGATGGGCCAAAGGCAGCTAATATGATGTGCATGGGATCATGTATACACTTAATAGGCGATGCATGAAAGACTGGGTGTAAAGTTGTAAATTCTAGCGGTAGTGTCTACAGGTACATGATTGCACCTACACACACACACTCAATGATGCTTAGGATCCATGAATCTCGGGCATATCTCTCCTTTCTTTTCTTACATCGTGATACCCTTCATGGATGATACCTTCACAAACACTCGTACCAAGCATGAAATCAAACTCTCTAATTCTTTTGTCAGTGTATGACTTTTACCCGTTTTGATCTGTTTTTAGTCCTTTCGTAATGAACTGAACCTATTTCAAGGATTCATGTACCCAATTTGGTCCCAAGAGCCTCCTCTCCCTTGGCCCAAACCAGCCATGAGAGGTTTACAACGCATCCTGTACAGAGCCTCATAAGGTGCTATCTTAATACTGGATTAGTGACTCTTATTGTAAGCAAACTCAGTGTGATGCAAAGTGGTTAAGCATGATAGAAATGTGAAGAGTACACATGTGGTTCTTGACAGTTCATCATAGGCTAGATATATTCCTGATTCAGTAAATCTAAGACTAGGTAAAATTTCTCTTAGCTTTGGATCATTACTTATTATTTCTTGAAAGCACTCTCTTTTTTGCTATAAACACTACATGACGTCCTTAATCACCATAACAACCATAAATTAGAGTTCCTCCATCTACTCTACTTAAGATCAGGAAATGTTAAAGGGTCAAGCAGGCAAGTTATGGTCAAAGCTAGCTTTTATAAGTAGGTGGTATGAGAAGATTTAGGAGCTCCCTTCAGGCACTTCACTATTTAGTTGGCAAAGAAATGGAGTTGGGAAACTAGATAGTATGCGGAAATACTTCTATCTGGTGTCTATCTCTCCAAAGTGTCGAGCAAAAAATATCTGTTCTGAAGGGAAATTCTGGTATAATTGTCTACATCTGCCCCTATTTATCATGTGCATGTATATTTTGTATCTATACATATCTAAAATGAAGGGGAGTCTTGGCGTAACTAGTAAAGTTTCTGCCACGTGATCAAGAGGTCACGGGTTCGAGCTGTGGAAACAACCTCTTGCAGAAATGCAGGGTAAAGCTGTGTAGGTCTGGACCCCCGCATAACGGGAGCTTAGTGTGCCAGGCTGCCCTATACATTTGCAAAATATATCTATCTTAACCTGAATTTGTTGCCTTACCTTTGCTGGTCATGCTAGGATGCTGGTATGTCATGCTCTTGTCAGTTTTATCTAAAGAAATTTTCTATTATTTGCTTTCTTACTTACTAGTTTTGTATATGTACAGCTGAAGCCCCTCCTAAAGTAGTTTATTCTTCCTGTTTATTTTGAAATTGACAAGGTATCCCGATGTTTACTTAACACCTTATGTCACTCTCTTATGATGTTAGATTCCACCAACCAGAGCTAAATCCCCCAAACTTGGGAGGAGAAAGAGCTCGCCCACCAAAGAAAGAATCAATGAGAGTGTCATGCGCCCAGGTAGGTTAAGCTTGGATGAAAATGCATCCCAAAATAACCCCGTCAAAGGGCATTCTCCTCTCATTGTTAAGAAGCCTCAAAGGAAGTCACTTCCAAAGCTGCCATCTGAGAAAACCAACTTATCCAATGAAACAAGAAAGCTTTCCATTCGCAAGTCTAGCTCATCCAAGGAATCAGCTGAAGCTGCATCTCTGCCGAATGCTTTACCCAAGGAAACAAGTGAAGTTTCTTCTCAACCAACTAACCAACACAAGCAAGCTACTGAATTTGACGCAGATGGTCAAGAGTGTGAGGTTGTATCAGTTGTTGAACCGAGCCAGACTGAGACTGGTGTTAAAGCTCGAATAGAGACTAATCTGGTGCAGGAACATGTCACAATCGAGCATTAGAAGCAACCACTGAAGTCGAATATATACTCATGGAGCAATCTTCATTCACTCTTTGCCTAAAGTATTGCAAAGGTATGAATAAGATGAGAAATTAATGCACTTGATATTGTACTGGTCAAACATCGCCATTTTGTCTATAGTCAGCGCAGCAAGGTTGAATTTGTAGTGGTCCATCTTCTTTCAAGATTGCTGAGTGTGGTCATCAGAAATATGCAGGCTGCTTGCCTCCCGTTGTCTAAATGTTGAGTAGCCAGAAATCCTTAAGAATTTTTGTCTTTTCTACTAGTCGAGTACTTTGCAGTTGCAGAAAACTTGGGACAATACTGGCTGCTGAAACTGTTCTGTTGAACCAAATGGTTGTTGCTTGTTTATTAAGGTGTATTTATAAATTACATATACATTACATGATGCTCTAGCTTTGTTCAGGTATTATGAATCTTTTCCTCCCTTGAGTCACTGTAGTCTAGTCATCTGATGCATCATGTCCTTATCCTCCGAGTTTCAAATCGTACCCCTCTGGACCTCTACGATTTCTCTGTTATAAAAAATAAAAAGATCATCTTCTTTATTGGAGCAGTTTTCTAGTATGAACTTTTGTGTTATGGTCCATTGCAAGTCCCACATTGATACTACAAAGTGTTGATGTGAGGTTTATATAGCCTCGGGGTCGGTCTCTCCCACCTCAATAGTGTTTTTTGGGGTGTGGTTCTCCCACCCTAGGTGATTTCTTTCAACTTGACTGTGCTCGTAGGATGTAGCAAGTTCCGGTAGGCTATCTAGGTGTGCACAAGTTGAATCGAACACCACTCGACAATTATTCCTTTCAATAGGAACAACAATTATGGCTTTTTCCTCCTAGAGAATTGGTAGGTTTTCCAAATAGGATTGATTGACAGATTAAAAATGATTGGACCAAATTGAATAGCTAATAACAAATTGCTTTTTGTTGAAAATATTTTAGTAGCCAATAAGAACAGTCATAATATTAGAGAATGTTTTTGGTACGGAGAAAAATATTTTATGAAAAATAAGTTTCTTAAAAATACTAATAGATGATTCTAGAATTGAATAAGTTGAGATTAGTGTTGAAATTGTTTTCCTATTGGTGTGATATTATTGATATGACAATAAATAAGTAATTTTACTATTCAATTAAGCTAGTGATCATTTAAGAAATTTATCCTATAAAAAATGAACAATTTATGATGAATCTTTAATTCAGTATATAGACCTAAATAGAGCGCAACCAATTCAAATTTTATATAGTTGATTAATTAGTTATCTTCGCATTCCTTTTTAATTAAAAATATAATTTTCGACACCAATTTAATCATCATATATCATATATTACGGAACAAAAAAAAAAAGTTGAAAGTTGAAATACCATTTTGCCCCTATACTAATTTAACATATTATAAATATTTAGTTAATTACATGTTTAAATATTAGTGATAATCAGTTACTACATTGAGTAAATGAAGAGTTCATGTGTTTGTTTACTCTTCCAGATTTTAATGGAGGTTCATTGCATATATTTAATATTCTTAAAGTACGTTGTTCTCTTTTATCTATTTTGGCCCTTTGAAACCTTCAAATATTAAATTTAAAACTTTAAGATATCTTTTGGTATTCCTCTATTTTTATCTATATATATTCATCTTTTTTGTTTCATGAAACTCACATCCAAAATTATCCTTTACATTGTTAGGACCGAAATAAGCAGGTGTAATGCGGAAGCTAGCAAAGCAAACCTCAAAAGATCACGAGTAAGAAGACAAACGAGAAACACACCAAAAGACACAAAGATTTAACGTGGTTCGGTCAATCGACCTACGTTCACAAAGGAGATGAGCAATCCACTATATAAACATGAGAGTACAAAATACAGAGAGAAATAACCTCAACCAATTCACACGGAATACATGAGAGGTTCACACAAGTGATAACGTATCAAACTTGTGACCCACAAATTCTCCCCCTAACCAAAACTCTCAAAGCCCTTAAGACTACATTGTGAATGCTGATTAAGTTAGAAGGAACAAGCCTATATTTATAAAGTCCTAAACCTTTCCTACAATTAAAGGACTAGTCAAAATATTAAAACATTTTTCTAAAATGAAAACTTATTTATGGTAAGAAATCAGGGCAAATAAACCCCAACATACATTTTATAGTTAAAGTAGTGAAGCCATCAACATCTAAAGTATATGATATATCTACCTTAGTCTGATTATATATCACTTTACAAAAATAAAGTGATTTTTCTATTTGATTCATGCTTTAGTTGGACTCGATGGAGAAGACTTTTGAATGGATATGAGAGAAGGTGCCGACAAAAACTTGGAAAATTATGTACCGATTTTGTATTTCTTTTTTTTTTCATTTATATAATGTTATGATTAAAGTCTTAAGAATGATGCGTTTGTTATTTTTTTCTTCTATGTTTATTTTTTTTATATTTCTCTATTAGTCTTCTTTAATTTATTTTTCTATAAATTATTTTTATTATCATAACATTTATTTGAGATTGTTGCATTTTAGTACTGATCATTACACACATGTTTTCATTGAATTTTAATCGTCCTAACGAATTTATAAAATATTGTACGGGACACACGTGCAACACATGTGTTAAAGAAACTAGTGATATGCATGATAGCTGTAAAAAAGATTTTTTTTAAAATTGTTTAGAACTTAACTCCCTCTAAATAAAACCCAATTCTTGTATAAGTTGAAATCACCTATACACATTACTATTATAAAAAGACACAAATGCATGAACAAATCATCACAAGCATAAATGCGAAGAAGCCCATTCAGCTGTAGATGAGTTAATTTGTGAATTATTCACATGCCTACTCCAGGACATTTTCGAATAGCCACAGATACCAGTGGGTTGCAATAAGGAACCACCGAAGGAATTTCATAGTTAAAGTCTTTCACACCAAAGCATTTTGCCAAGGAAAGACTCTTCAATTCCGTACTACAGTTCTAAAGTATCCACGGTTTGCAGTTCCAACAGCAATAGCAGCAAGTGTTACATCTATGGCTTTCCTACCAACAAGGGACCTGTCAAGATATCCATTAGATTCTGCAATCTCATCCTTGCGAATGTTGTTTAAAAGCGTAAGCCATCGCTTGGGAACACAAGTACTAGCACTTCTCTCTTGACCACTGGAAAGACGTTTGGAAATCTTAAAGAGGCATTCATCAGGAAGAATTTTGAGCTCTAGGCTTGCTAAAAATCCCTCGAGTCACGGTTGCCATGGATTTGGTTGACACAACTCTTGAGGACACCGTATTTATCAGCGGAGATCCATATTTCTTGATGCTTAATGACAGACCAAGTGCTTCTTCAACAGGTAGATATCTCATTTTCCAGGTCTGTACCTCCTTATCCCAGTTAATACGATGTCCATCAGGAAACTTACTATGTTTCTTTGGTTGCACAGTACTCTGACAAATCTTTTCACAGGGATGTAACTTGGATTTTAATGAGGTAATGAACCTCTACTAATTAACAAGCATGAACAAATTAATAAGAGCTAGAGAAAACTAAATATTCTATGATCATCATAGAGTTTATAATACACTTTGTGATGATACTACAAATGAGGATACTTAAGTAATGCAAAAATATAAAATCCAAGAATAAAGTTGAGTTATCAACCTCAAACTTCATTTTGTATATGTAAGAATCAAAAGAGATGGATTGTTCGTGTAAAGTAACCTGAAGTATTTTCATCTTGTCTTCTTCGTTAAATATGTCCAACAAAACTTGATAATTCATCACTTCTTTTTGGATTTATTGGATCTTGTTGTTGTTGAAACGATCATATGCTTTTGCTTTTTCAGTCGCGTTTGTAGATGCCTTGGAATAAATTCTCCAGTCACCTTACCATCCCAACTATGTTGTCTTTCATGTGTCTTCTTTTGCTTTTGTTGCTTCCACTTCTTGTTGCCTAGGTGAGAGATCCCCATCCTTAGATACCTTATCAAATAATATGTCTAGCATATCATCCTCATCATCCTCGTCAAACATTTCACTGCCCAAGTCACCATCATAAGTTGTAGTTGGACTAAGTCTTGAAACTACAACTTTTGGCCATGGATTTTTTCCAATACCTTAGTGGTAATGGTCAAGATCTTAGGTGGAGTTATCAATTTTCACTGCCATAAATGAATTTTCCTTACTTGAAGGTACAAATATGGGTTCTTGAGGACTTAACTTACTCCTTGCAGGTGAAGAAATATGCTCTTCTTCCTCAACTAAATCTATTCATCTAGAATCACTTATTTCCTTCACCTAACCCTTGTCATTCCTTTTGGAGATTGATTGTTGTCCAGATATTTGCTCCCCAAGCGTCTCCAATGGGGAATTAGGACATCGTGATTTGAGGTGTTGATTGTTGCCATAAGTAGTTTGACCATTGGGTTTGCTTTATTCAACATTGCGGCATGTGGCTCTTTGATTATTCTAGTAGTTTCTGGATTAGAAACTTGAAGAATTGGAGTGGATAATGCATGAAGCTCTTGATCATAATTGATCATTAGGGCATCAAAGGTGTTACAACACACAACCTTCCTTAATACTTTATCTTCACAATTTACCATCTGCTCATTGTGTGCTGGGTTAGTGCAATCTAGTTGTTGTAGATTGGTGCTACCTAGTGAATTTTTTTTTTCTTGGTACATCAGTTCAACCTCCCTTATCATAGTCCTTCAAAGTGAAGTCACGTGTACCACCAGAATCATCAATCGTAGCCAAACTAGGATCTTTCCCAGATAAAACACCAACAATAGGTAGTTTAGGATTCGAAGATAGATCAAACTACAAATTAATCACAGGAACCACTGAATCTTTAGTAACACCATCCTTTGCACCCAAAATCAAAGTAGACCGTAGCTAAGGTGCAATTTAGCGTAACTGTAGTATTAAGAGTATCATCTTGAACACAAGTATCAACTACTTGATCTCCATTGTTTTTAATGGCTTCCACCATTGCTATTTCATTATTATTTACATCTGCAACTCGAGTATTATCATCAGTACTTTGATCTATGTTTGCTAGTCCCCTCTTCTCATTTAAAATTTATTGCAAATCTCCTTGAAATTTCTCCCCATTGAATTGTTCATCTCCAACCACTCCATTATCTTTGTGATTGGGATCTTGATTCTTTTTCAAAATCAATCAACAATGGATTTCATCGTGATCTTGATGCTTACTCTGGTTACAATATAAAGGTAAATATCATAAACAAATTCCTGAAAATCTCTTGAATCTTATTGGAGACGCATCCTCTTAGGCAGCTTGTTCATAAGATCAAGTATCACCTTCACCCTAGCAGTGCTAGGCCTTGTCTTTTCTTGTGTTGCCTTGTCGATAGCTATTGGCCTTCCAACAGTTGATGTCATCAACAACAAGGATCTCTTGGCAAATAAATATAGTGATAATCGAGGTAACGAAATCCACACTGTGTTTTCTTCTCTTGAATTGAAATCTATTGTCCAAGGAAATACCTTATAAATATGTTGCTCTCCATGGAAAGGCAAAAAGCTTGTCGATTTTGATAAAGCAACCACATAATCTTCATACATCCTTAACAGAATATGTCTATGAGCAAGTAAACCAACTAAATAGTTTCCTTTGTTTCTCCCACAACCAATAAAGGCTGGGGAGAGATGTGCGCAGACATGGTTGCTGCTAAGTTTCCATAGCAATTGCCTCAGGGTTTAGGGCGTCCGCTATTTTCCTATCGGCGACTCCTTTAAGTAACGATTTTAATGTCTACAATAGAAAGAAAATAATAAAGGATATGCAACTTTTGTACGTAGTCTTTACATGAATTTTCTTGTCTTTTCACATATTTGTCAAATTTAAAGAATATCAAAGACTTTCCACATGCTATTAAAAATGATGATGTCATGAAAAAAGTAGGTCAAACCCATCGGTGGCCCCCTAAAGTTGGCAGCAATTTTCACTTAGACACTTTAACTAGACGATGTTCATTTTAGACACCTCATGTAGGGTTTTGATGTGTCATTTTGACACTTTTTTTTATATTCTTAGGACTAGCTTAAGTGTGTGTATCCAAACGCCTCCTACGTGGATAAATAAATGAATGAACATGTGACATGTGGATTTTTTTTTTAAAAAAAAAAAACTCACTTTTACTCTCATTTTTTTCTCTTCAAAATATCTAACCTTAGTCCTCACCTCCCACATCTTCTGCTTCTTCTTCTATGTGTTTTTGCTCTTTCTCTTTGTTCTTCAAATCCATTAAAATTCATGTGTTCTTCTTGTGCTATACAAAATTTTGATTTCTTGTGTTACATTCCTTGATTCCTCATTTTCTTTTTAAATCAAAATTGCATCTTGAAACAAAAATAACAATATTATATAAATGGTGAAGATGCAGACGGAGGAAAAAATTGGGGATTTAGTTATGAATGCTATGAGGAAATGTTATGGGATTTAGTTATGAATTCTATGGAAAAATGTTGGGATTTAGTTATTTAAATGGTGAAGATGCAGACGGTGTAATAGTTTGTTCCTCCAATTTTCGTTGCTACAAATAAGAAAACTGGAAATCAAGAGAACTTCTCATTATTATTGGGGGCGGGAGTTTTTTAGTTGTAGTAGCAGACAACATTAATGTAGAAGAGCTTAAACTTTATGTGATTTGATTTTAAAAAGAAAAAGAGTCACAAATTCTTAGAGAATGATGATGATCTTCATTTTTTCTGGTGAGGTTGCTAAAGAAATTGACTCTTTTGTTGAAGAAATTGGATTCTAATATAACCCAATAAAGTTTTGTAGAATTTTTTCGAAAAGTTGTGTGGTGATGTTGGGTGATGGAAGGTAGAGAAGTTACAGGAAGAGAAGAGGAAGAGAAGAGTGAGGAAGAAGAAGAGAGCAAAAATATTTTCCAAGAAAAAAAAAGTGTTTCACGCGCATAAAATTTGTGTAACACATATGCTATGTTGAGTCAGCGAAAAGTGTCAAAATAGCATAGCAAAACTCTATATGAGGTGTCTAAAAATGAGCATCGCCTAGTTGAGGTGTCTAAGTGAAACTTAGTGCCAAATTTAAGGGGCTACCGATGGGTTTGGCCAAAAAAGTATAGTGATCCTACAAGGTACATTTATATATATATTTGAGTTTTTATTTTATATAGAAACATTATTATACTTGTTTCAAGTAATATTTTACCATAAGAATTTATTGTAAATATAAACTAAATGCACATCAAAATCTTAAACACGACAATAAATGATCATATTAAAAGAAAAACTATAAAACATTATTTTTACATATATTCCGAAAAGGCTTGGAAAAATTGTTGTAATTAGAGAAAATATAATTTGATCTCTAAACAGTTTATGATAAAGCTTAATTTGAATCATAGTAAAATCTCATTTATTTATTTTTAGTAAAATAGAAATTAGAAAAGCTTTTATGCATGCATTTATTTGATTTTCTTTTTAAAATTTAATATTGTAACGACTCATTAGGTTGTTTTGAGTATTAGACTTTCTTATTTCATAAAAGACTCTTCCGATAGATTCTAAATGAGTATTTTAGACTATTCACAACTACAATTATATAATTAATGGGATAATTTTAATAATTAATTAATTAGTGATTAAAAAAAATATTAAAATTAATAGTGAATCATTTTCACCACTTTTATAATTAGTCATGTATAATGATTAGGATAGTAAATAATCTATAAAAGTACTACGAAAATCAAATTGAAACAGCGGCATTATTATTGATTTCCTAATGATTACTAAAGAATTAAATAGTGTAACTAATTAATGTAGTGCAGCATGGATTTAACAAGTGAAGAGGATACTATCAGTAGGCGGTTGGTTTGAAGTGTTGTTTCCTCACCAGTGACTTTAACTTTGGATATTATAATTTGTATCATCATCTTATAAATCAAATTTTGATATATTAAGATAGATAATTAAATATTAAGTGTATTGAGTTATATGAATATCTTTAAAGTTATAGTAATTAGAGGATTTGAGACTTAATCCTAAGTTTGAAATTTATGAAGTATGAGATTTGGTATATTAGTTGGTATCAAGACATAGGAAATTGATTATAAATTTGAGTGGGTTTTTGAGTCAAGGCAAGATATATAATATGATATGGGTTTCTACGGACTAGTGTGCTTATAAATAATGTATATTTGATAGTTTAAATTTTTTTGGAGCATCGAGGAAATAAAAAATATTGGAGAATTAGCTTGCGTGACTTCGGTTCTTCGGTGGAGGTAAGTTATGATTTATTCTATGTGATAGAGAGACTCTTAAAAGCAATGATATAGTCATTGAGTAATATTGTGAAATTTTCTATGTACTTAATTGTTGTGGTTTGAATGAGTTATTTGTTGTTGTGATTGGTCTGTAATTCCAAGACAGTGAAATCCATAATTTTGAACTTGCTCTTTCAAAGTGATGTCTTGAATAAAGAAGGTTTGATGAAATATTGTTAATGAAGTGGAAAGTGATGATAAAGAATGAGAAATTAAATATGTTGTTGGATCGGGTGCCACGAACCGGCACGACATAGTTGGATCAGGTGCCACGAACCGGCATGATATATATTTGGATCGAGTGCCACAAACCAACATGATATATTTGGATCGCGTGCCACGAACCAGCACGATATATCTGGATCAGGTGTCACAAACCGATACGATATATTTGGATCGGGTGCCATGAACAGACACGATATATTTGGATTGGGTGCCACAAACCGGCACGATACATTTGGATCAGATGTCATGTTCCGGCATGATAACATTAAAGGAAAACATATTAAAATAACTTAATGTACTCAATCTCAGGGAGGAGCTATAATTATTATGCCAACTTTGAAATTGTATGCACTAAACGAGTGAGTTATTTAAACTAATACGGCCCGAGAAAAAATGTCTTTTTAGCTGGACAACGAGCAAACAGAGCTGAATTAAAAAGATGTTTGTTCGACAACTCTGTACCTTAAATTCATATTCTAGGCTGCTAAGCTATATATCGTGCATTTCATTTCAAATCTTTTTTATCATGCTATCATGTAGTTTTATCATCTTCCATAGAGAAGTCCTTAATTAGTAACGTGTTTGGAAAACTAATAAAATGCACTTGAACATTGGAGTTCTCTCTTTTTGGTTTCTTAGAGATAGCAAGGACTGAGGAGGCTCATCACCCTAATATCCTTATAATAGAAAATCAAAACTACAATATTAACAAAAGCCATAGGAACTTCTTGATCGATTCAAAGCTAGAGCTCACGAAGATTGTTGATCATTATAAAAGCTTTTACTTATTGTTCATATTTTTATTTTTTGTCTAATGTAATTTTTTGTATAAAAATGTTAATTATGGTACTTGATTTCTGGAACATATTTCCTAGGAAGATCAAACACAATAAAATTATATTAGAAATTAAATTGTTGGGTCCGTGCTTAGCATGGGCAAGAACCATATAGTCTACTATATAGAAGCATGAAAGGTAGGACAACCACAACTTAATTTTATTGTATATTGTGCAATAAAAGTTGGACAGATTTCTAATTTTGATAGTTAAATCAAAAGTGAGGGTAGTTTTGTCTTTTGACTATGGTTTTAGAAATAATATACATATATATACACACTAGAGATATTTGTGTTCATTTTCTTTTTACTTAAAGTGATGAAGAAAAAAAGTAACCATTAAATTTTAAAGATAAAAATTAAAAACCACCGCACAATAAAGATATTTATGTGAATAACCCCCTTTAAAATGCACCAGTTTTAATGTGATAAAAAAAAAAAGGAGAAGAAGTCAAAGTTTAATCTGAATTGGGAAATAACATGTATATCATTTATATATTCATTGATGGAAATAAAATTGAAGTCTCATTTTGTTGGTATCCCTATATGGTTGACTTGTGTAGAACTTCCACAACACAATTTGCAGTTGGTGAGAATAATGAGTTATGTGGTTGCTTTATCATAAAGCCCCTCCTGCTCCCACACATCAACAAGCAAGTCTACCATTTCCTAGTAAAAAAATGCACAACTTTCAGCAACTAGCTACTAGCAAAATGTTAAAGAAAACTATCTTACTTAATTTGATAACTTACCGGTAAAGGGATTGGTTGAGGGAAAAGCTTATTGGTCTCTAGGAACATTTCATAGCTTGTATATAAACTGCAATTATGTTAATTAAAATGTATATGTAATATAGTTTAGTGCGCGATAGTTGAAAGAATTAAGCAACACATTCATGCTTACACTACCAAAAATGTGAGAAACTTACCTTAATTTGGGTTCCCCAATTGAAGCATGCTTCTGCGGTGTTTTATTTCCACACCATTGTTGCCTTGTTTGATTCCAAAGAAGTAGACCTGTTCCAGGCAATGTTAAATTCAATCATAACATAAAGAAAATACTCCCTTTGTCCCAATTTATGTGACTTACTTTTCTTTTTAGTCAGTCCCAAAAAGAATGACACATTTCTATATTAAGTAACAATTTAACTATAAAATGTATATTTTACCCTTAATGAAATAATCTACAGCCACACAAATTTCTATCATTCATTTTGGATCACAAGTTTTAAAAGTCTTCCTTTCTTTCTTAATCTCCGTGCCGAGTCAAACTACTTCACATAAAATGGGACAGAGGGAGTAAAAAGAGTGAAAAGTATGTACTTACCATGATTAACAAATTCTGAATTGCTTCTCTCCATCTCACATGCACTAGTACGAGGACTCCAAAAGTCGTCACTTAAACTAGTTTTCCTCAATAGTTTGCTTCGAACTTTCAATCCTTCAGAAGGATTATCCACTGAAACAACATAGGGAAAATTTATATATATCAATTAAAAAAAATCAATTGACATGACTTTGTAATTCATTCCTATAGTAAATCCAATATGATCCCCTAATTGTGAAGAAACAAATGCACAACTTATGTCTATATATAATACGATCCCTTTTTCTAGTAAATGTATTTGTATATTATTTTATGGGTGATACTATATTCAAACACTTATCATAAACATTGATACATATTACATTTGTGTATTTAGTTTAGGGTGATACAATATAATGGAGTGCAAAATTAAGCATTATTGGTTTAAAAAATTGAAGTGTCGATTATATCTACGTATCAGAAAAAAATATATTATGTATCGAAAAAAGACTGATACAACTAATACAATGCCAAACCTAATCCTCTATCCAAGAAATGATACAATTTCTCATCACCAACTCGATCATTTGCATAAGAAGAAAAGGTACATGATGCAGATGCTATTAATCATAAGTTAAAGTTATGTTCAATGCTTCTTCCGTTAGCCTAGTGTTCAACATATCACAATATTCCTTTCATCTACCTATGAATTATGAATATGAAAAAATATATATTCATTGAAAGAAAGACATTGAAAATACCTTCTATCATTTCTTCCTCATTTTCATTTCGATTTTCTCTCTTTCTTGTTCTCCCTGTTATTTGGCTCAAATCTGTATTCAATATAATATGAACATTAAACACTATTAACGAAATAATAAAAGATACAAAGAACGAAAAATATTGAAAAATCAAGCCTACTAAATTCAAAGTGTATTCTAAAGAAAATTATTTCCCTCAAGCATCCTATATATGTTCTAGAATATAACCCATAGGATGGAACGATTTAGTTCAGTAGAATAGTGATACCTCAAATTCCGTTGGACTTCGAATTACTCATTCAACAAATGTAAATCACACTTGAGTTTTTATGAAGAATAAAAAAAGTAGAAAATCAGAAAAATTGTAGTTGAAAAATGAGAGGAAACCCCTCTGTTATGAATAAAAGGATAGTATGAACAAATGTTTATTGTACCTTATCAAAAAAGTCACAACCTTTCGAAAAAAGCACTTCGTTTCTCATTCACATTTTTTAAAACTGAGCAATTCCTCACATTAATGGGGAATGACTATATGAAATAGGAATATGGACAAGTGTGTTATTACAATTTACAAGTAAAGATTAATTGCATTTGGATGAGTAGGTTTCCCTTTGAACTTTCAATAGTGAACTCATATCGGATGCACTCGATCTATTGGTAGATGCGATATATTTGAACCGTCAAACTTTGTTGTAAACCTAGATAATACAAGTCACACAACTAACCCTTAACCGTCTACAGTTCTCAAGGTTGAGTTTGTTTCAGTCATGAACACCTCCTAAAATCATGAGTGCATAAAGAATTGATCTTTATATCATTATCCTTGAAGCAGCTTACACTTCACCCTCACATAAGTGATTTCTAAACGCTTATTCTTATAGATAAACTATTTGTTCATATCTTGACAAATTTAGAAATCATTCAAAAACTTAAACTTTAAAGCTACATTCTTGTTCTTAACCTTTTTTTTCATCATGAGCATGAACTGAATTATTTGATAATGTTAAACCGGCATTAGTCATAATAAATTATCTCATGCTCATTAAAAGAAAAACCATTTTTTATATAATAAAGCGTAATTTATTATCAGTTATGAGATGGATCGATCAAAATCACAACTTTGGAAAATAATAGTTTTTTTCTTATTATTGCTACTAGATATATACAAGGAAGGA
Organism: Solanum chiquidenum; assembly: GCA_029582725.1. Taxonomy (NCBI): domain Eukaryota; kingdom Viridiplantae; phylum Streptophyta; class Magnoliopsida; order Solanales; family Solanaceae; genus Solanum; species Solanum chiquidenum. Next base: position 19,848 of record JAJOOS010030833.1, read on the forward strand.
TATCAATTTTTTTAGTCTTTACATGAATTTTCTCATCTTCTTAATTCAAATTGAAGTTATAGAAATGTAACATACCTGAAGACATTATCGTGAAGAGAGAAGAAGCATTAGCTGAAAATAGATTTCTACCTCCTTATCTTAACCTTATGTTACCACAACAACGGCGGCGGAAAGATTTGGAGAATTATATGAAAACCCTAGGGGGGAAGAAGGAGGACCAATTTATAAGGGCCGGGTTGGGACTTATTATTGAATGTGCATCAAGTAACCAATCTAACATACTAATTTGTTTTTCATTATACATTAGTTACCGACTTTCGGATATCATTTTGCATTTAAGTCCTTACAAAATGTCAAATTGATGTTATAAAAAGGAAACATTTTTTTAAAAAAAAATAACTATAAATTTATTTGTTATTATTAATTTGGGTCCGAACTTAACATGGACAAAATAAAATTAATACAATTAACATGATTCATTTCAATTATTGAACTCAACACACACCAAAAAGTTTCACTTATACATTATTTCAGCATTCACATATCATATCATTTTATATTAAAAGTGGGGAGGTCCAAATACAAAGTTGAATTAACATTTTACTCCTACACTAAATCAAAATGTTGTAAAATTTACAATTCATTATATATATATATATATATATATGGGAAGTTGGAGTAAATTGCATGATTTAGTATTAAAAGGATTGTATAGAAACGAACTACAAGAAGCGTTAAATTTTCACTAAAAATCAAAAGGTTTATTGAATTGTCATCGATACATTATTAAGTATTTTAATTTGATATTATTATATATCAAGTTAAATCATCATCATCCTCAACTTTCTCTTATTTTCATCTCTTGCCATATATTACAATACCTTCATATAGTAGACTTATATTTCGTTTTGGTGCTTGTATATATGTATCTTTCTAATTAAAGGTCTATAGTTTAGATATCTATTATTTCATTTACAATTTTCACTTAGATTTCATTTTTTGTTGCTTTCTTTTTCTTTTTTATTGTATATAATAAAGGATGTTGCATTTTTGTTGCAATGCTAGAAGCTAAAAACTATAAACAAAAGGAGCTAGAATCATACATACGTCTCTCCCATCCAAAAAAAATCCAGCATGTGTATTCTCAGAGAAGTCTGACAAAAATCCTGATAACACCTTCATTCGAGAAGCTACCAATAAAGTGTTGGACATTCTCATTGAAAATTCTTCACCACGAACTTTTGTAGGAAATCATCATAGATTGAGGTGTGTCAAAAACTATCATTAAGGATATTTCACCCAATATATGTGTATTCCTAAGATTCAACAAGTTCTTCTACTATAAAACTAGGAACCAGAAACTAATGAAGATACACCCAAAGAAAACCCAACATACTAGGTATAAAAGAATATAAAAGGGGGGATTTCTCTTAATCTCCACTCTCAAAAGAAGAATACTACAATGATTGTTAGGTAATAAAATAGGGGTTATGATAATGAAGAATATCATTCAATTGTCAATATGTGGTACTCAATGCTATTGAATGAGCCTAAACGGTCTTGAAGAGATTGGATTAGGAATAATGACACATTAAGGGTCTGTTTGGAAGGACACCCTGGTAATTGGATTTGGTGTAATTGGTGTAATTACACTGTCTTGTCCTGTTTGGAAGGACAAGTAATTACTTGGTCAGCAGGTAATTGGTGTAATTGGCAGGGGGTAATTACACTCTACAATTCACAGGCAGAGGTTGTGAATTGCTGATTACTTTTTCATTTTTTTTTAAATTTTTAATTTTATTTTTTTGTTTTAATCTTTTTTACTTCTATTATTTTAATTTCTTTTTATTTTTATTTTATTTATTCTAAAAATTTGTAAAAGTCTATTTTTTATTTTTTATTATTATATTTCATTTTATTCTTGTTCTCAACCTTAGTTTACGTGATTTTATGTAATTTTCTCGTATTATCTATTTCTTTATGTCATGTTTATTTTCTCATTAGCATAATTTTATTAGTATTCTAATTTTTAAATTAAAATAAAATTTATTGTTAAGTAAGGTTATAGACTTACGTTTTCTTTATTATGAAGAAATAAAAATAAATCATATTTATTGCTATATTGAAATTTGTTATAAGAGTATTATGTTAAATTTTTTGTTTTGAATTTATTACTTATGTTATATTTTCAGTTTCATTTGTTTTAGTAATATTGAATTTACATTGCACGTCATTTTTTAATTAGACTTGATAGATTTTATTTTTGTCAAACATTTAATATTTAATAATTTATGATATTTTATTTATATATTACTATTCTTTTTATCAAACATGCATTTCACAATGTTCGTAGAAA
>JAJOOS010030834.1:0-15465 GCA_029582725.1 Solanum chiquidenum
TGCTCAGTACCTTTCAAGTACTGACGCATACGTGCGCTACATCTTCTCGTGATGTAGGTTCAGGTTCTCAGCATCCAGATCACGCTTAGATCGGTTCCCGATCTTCAGTTCAGCAGCATCAGTGGTGAGTCCTCATTCTCCGAGGACAATAGTCATGAGTTTGTTTTCAGTATTTTAGTCCTTTAGTTTCAGTTTTGCTAGACCTAGTTGGGGCATGTCCCAACATTTCTAGTCAGTTTAAAGGCTTATTTCAGACATAGTTAGATTCAGCTTAGTTGTGAGTTAATAACTTCTTTGTATTAAACTCATCAGTTTTCATATATCTCAGTTATAGTATATGGGTATTCCCCATCTTTTCATTTTAATTATGATTTAGCTTCCGCATCAGTTTATTATCCTTAGTATGCTCATGATCATGCCAACAGGGTTAGCTTGGGATCACTTGTGGTCCTAGGTACCGTGTCCGCGTCTCGGGGGTAGTCTCGGGGCGTGACAGTCCCCCTCCATACCATCAAATATTAATGAAGAAGAAAGAGGAAAACCAATTCAAGATGTTTAGCAAGTTGCATGTGAAAGTACCATTGGTGGATGCTCTCTTGCAAATGTTGTGGTATGCAAAGTTTATGAAGGACATGTAGAATAAAAATAGGGTGATTGATATGGGAACAATCAAGGTATCACATCATTTTAGTGTTATGATGGCCAATAATTTGGCCTTGAAGAGAGATGATCTAGGAGCATTTATCATTTCTTGCACCATTTGGGTGTACATGTTTAATAAAGCCTTGTGTAACTTAGGGGAAAGTATCTACTTGATTGGGTCTAAATGATTCCAAGCCCACTTCGATGAGGTTGTTAATGACGGATCACTCTACTAAGAAGCCGAGTGGAATCCTATTTAACATATTGGTCAAAGTAGATATGTTTATTCTCTTATATGATTTTATGGTGTTGGATTGCGACATGGAAAGAAAGAGTGAACTGCCAGGTCCTTTGCACATGCGAAATTGGACCTATACTGGCAAGTTTGCACTTGTAGAACAAAAAGTGTTGTAGCGAGGATATACTATTTCACAAGAGGCGTAACAACGAAGAAAGGATCACTCTTGTGACGCCGTACCTACAGTAGAATTATCGCTCTTGCGAAGATCAATGAGTAGTGGACCTTCAACTCTTTATTTTTCTTGAATATTCATAGTTGTAGTATTTGATTTTCAGAGTTGGATATTATGTTAGAGATAAACAATATTTAGGTTTGGATTCTTGTTTTATGCTTTTGCAATTAATTGAAGATTATCTTGTTTATAATATGGGTATTTGATTCTCTAATTTTTCTCATGCTTTAATTGACTTCCAACCCTAGGACTTGACTATTTATCTTTATCTTATTTGAGAAAGAGGATTTACTGTAGGAAAGATTGATTAGCATGATTTCAGAATTGCAAAAAAGACTTGAGTTTGAGAAAGTCTAGATCCGGTCTAATTGAGCTAGAGATAAAGATAATCCTAGTGTTGCCATATTAGTAGTTTATTTGATATAATTTCTATGTTTGAGAGAATTAGTCAAGATATACTTACTTATTATTGAGAGATACAAGTTAGCACTTGAGAAACCAAGGCAAATTTGACTTACCCATGATTATCTAGATGATGTTTGGTTATTTGTAATGGATCGTATGAGCATGAATTGAATTCCCATTCCCAAATCTATTTTCCATCCTCGGGTCAAAAAGTATTTGATCAATCTAATAAATATTCAAATTAGTGGCTTGTAGTTCTTTATTTGTTCGATATCCCCTACATTGTTCCTTGTGTGATTTCACTCTGACCTCATACATTGGGTATTATTTTTTATAAGACTGCCTACATTTATAATTTGGGAGTGTAGTTGAGCATTATAAAAAATGGTGTCGTTCTTGGGAGCAATTTGGTGTATTGAATTGGTTTAATATTAATAGTTCACTTGTTTCAATCCATCTTGTGAACATTTGTTTGTGTGTTTGTTGTTTTCTATTTTTGCAGTGTTTGGTTTTTGTTTCTATGGCGCCGTGCGATGATACCAATCTTGGGGGTTGCAATCCTATGTTGATGACCCTTGTCCATTTTGCGGAGGACCTTATGTTGGCCAAAATTGTGTGGAGACATCTCAAAATGATGAATGAGACATAATGGGAAGTGTGAGTCAAACTTGGCTCGTAGGCGTAAGCCTACATCTTAAGCTTTGTGAGATGCTACGGGAGGACTTGTTCCAATTGACGGATGCATTCCATGTCTTGCATCTTAACCGGTGCCATAAAGTGACCCAACTTGATCTTCAAATTGCAAACTTGAAGACCGATTTGAGAACAATGCTTAGGGCATTTGATGCTCTTAATCAAGTGGTCAAGAGTGGTGAAATAGAGTTGGAATCCGAAGAATAAAGTGGTGTGCTTAATGTGGAAAAAATCTTGGGTATTTGCACGCCATTCGAGCCAAAGATAATCCAAGATGCCACAATCACAGAAATGATATTACAGTTGCAAGAAAAAGTTAACATCCTCATCTCTTGTTCTTTTGAAAGTGAGATTGCCAAGAAATAGGCAAATCCAACAATGGGGAGGCTTGTGATAAATGCTCAACTATGTCCTATTTTCAAGGTATAAGTGGCAATATGCAAAATAATTACCCAACTTATGGGGTCGGGGTCGAACTTGAAGGATCGGAAGATGGAACTCTTCTTCAATTGATTGCATAGTTAGAAACAAACTAGAAAATTGAATTCCTAACAACCAAATGCACACGCGCGCGCACACACACACATATATATAGATGTCTAGCAAGTTTGGAAAGGACTAGGGGTTTTTCCATAACGATTGGGGTTTCAACTCGAATAGGAAAAGATTAATTGAAGCAACATTGATTGATACATGGATAGCTCTTGGTCTAGGCTACACTTTGATATTTCCCCGAATTATCAAGCGTATGTCTCTTGGATTCTTTCAAACTCCAAGACCCTTTCAAATAAAACACCAAACACTACTTTAGTGGATAGACTATCCCTAACTCATATCATTAAATATGAATTACTCGGATTATCATATCCATGGCCCAAACCCATAGAGTGATATCAAAAAGTCCTCACTATTGAATCTTCCCCAACTCCATTTTTCTTTTCCAAGCCAAAAACATGTTAAAGTACTCAATCGATATTTGCAACCACTAATTTCTAGATTATAACTTCAAGACAACAATAGATCCATGTCATACAATCAATATTTCAGCCGATTAATATCCTTTTGGGATTTTACACCCTCATCCAACACTAACACCCCCAGTTAAGGGTTTATCTGCTCATAAAAGAAGAAATAGAGATAATACCCATGTGAGAAATCTCCATTCCAAGCTACTTTGATTAGCTAAAACTGAATTCCAAGCTTTGATTGACATAAATTTGAAGTTTCTTCCTCTACAACCTAATCAGTTCTTCACTATAATCTATCAATATTTTTCCACATGAAAAGTGGTCTCTTCTCTCTATCCCTAATTGAGAAGATGATAATGGTACATAATTTCACAAAATCTCTATTCTATCCTTGCAACATTCCAAAGGAAGCACTATTTTCCATAATTACATTTCTTTCCTTCAGTTTATATCTTAAGACTTGCGCAGGACCGACAAAATGCCGATCATAAATTGTGGAGCATCACTCGCCTCCTCACTTCGACCTTTAGTTCTCACAATATCATCTGTGCTAGAACTAGAAAATCGTTGATCAATCATTGTGTTGTGCCAATTGCAGCGTTAGTACTGAGGTAGCTTTGCTCCATTCAAGCTGGCGTTTTGCCGACGAGGCAACTATTGGTTCTTGTGGGATGCCAGTTCTGTCACGGGTGTTCTTCGGTAATTTTTAGCTTCAAATCCACCAAACTTGCATTTTCCTAATAAATTATGCATCCAAGAGAACTAAGGCCTAAAATCCCTTCAATTAGCATTAAAATATTACAATAATTCATGAATTTAAGTCTAATAAATTAGTAAAATATCAACTCATCGAACCCCCAAACTTGAACTATTACTTGTCCTCAAGAAAAACACTCACTAAGAATAGAATGAAAGCTCAACTACACCCAAGATAGGATTTGGATAATTACATACTTGAGTCAAAAAAATTAAAAACAAAAGACTCAAAATGAAAAGACTTTATACAAGCACAACTCACTATTGGTTCCAACATTATTCGTTAGGAAAAGGTTTTTCTTCTTTTTCAAACAAAACACTTATAGCACACAATTCTGGCACAATCTTTCATTCAAGTACAATCTCATAGCATCTCAAGTCAATGATATTAACCTTCTCGATTTGAATAAAGATTCACATGAATATGTTACATTCATGCAACTCAATTTAAATCAAGACATCACAATTCACATGAAGAATGCAATTTCACTCACACCAGAGAGAATCTCACACACAATTAAGAATGCCAATTTAAGGGATTACAGATCATAGTAACTAACCAAACCCAAGAAAATCCACCTATCTATTGAGGAGGTGGTTCTATGTCATTTCTTCACTACCTCTATTTTCTATTAGTCAACCTAAACACCTTTAGGGGAAACAATCTGGCCTAGGAATGCCATTGATCATAGCCAAAACTCACACTTTGAAAACTTGGCGTATAACTCACGGTCTATGGGAGTCTAGAGAACTATTCTAAGAAAGTTGGCATGGTCCTCATCACTCCTAGAGTAGATCAGAATGTTGTCGATGAATAAAAAATAATATATCCCAGTATTGTTTAAAGACTCTGTTCATGAGATCCATAAATGATGCAGGATCGTTAGGCAAACAAAAGGACATCACAAGGAACTCAAAGTGACCATGGATGTCCTTAGGATGTCACTTTATCTCACTTTCAACTAATGATAATCGGTTCTAAGGTCTATCTTATAGAAACAAGTGACACCCTGAAGTTGGTCTAACAAGTCATCAATTCTAGGAAGGGGATACTTATTCTTTATGGTGACCTTGTTCAACTGACGATAATCGATACACATCCTAAAGGAACAATCTTTATTTCAAGCGAAAAGGACTGGAGAGCCCTAAGGTGAGACACCCGTTCTAATGAAACCCTTATCAAGAAGATCTTTCAACAACTCTTTTAACTCATTGTCAACTCAGGCGGAGTCATTCTATATGGTGGAATAGATATGGGTTGAGTATCGGGAGGAACTCTAGGAAGATCGTTGGGAAAAACCTGTGGGAACTCATTCACTACTGAAACTGACTAAAGGGGTGGTGTCTCAACGCTAGAGTCTTTAACTCTAACTGAGTGATAGACACACCCCTTGGAAACTAACTTTCTGTCCTTGAGGTATGAAATGAAATGACCCTTAGGCACTATAAGGTTGGTTCACTTGGGATCTGAAACTTTATGACTCAGATTCTACAGTCAACTGAGGCATAACACGCATACAACCAGTCCATGCCTAGAATGATATCGAAATCCACCATATCCAACTCAACTAAGTTAGATGTGGTATATTTATTATGGATTGAAATAGTGCAATTTCTATAGACACTTTTGGTAAGAATGGACTCACCAACAGGAGTAGAAACACTGAAAGGATCTCGAAGTTGCTCGAGACAAATTTCATGGAAATGTAAGGAGTCACAAAAGATAAACTAGTACCTGGATAAAGTAATGAAAAAACATCTAAGAAGAAGATTTTTAGCGTACTACAACATCTCGAGAGTCTTCCTGATAGTGGTATATAGATGGTTTGAACCTCTGTCAGCTCTTGATAAAGACTGGTCCTAGTGCTCCCATTACCTTGCTTCTACATCAAGCAATCTCTCAAAAAGTGACCCAACTTTCCACACTTGTAATATCCACTTGTGTCGTAATGATACTCCCCTAGATGGGTCTCACCGGACTTTCCACAATGTGGGTTCTGAGTAGATCCGTGTTCCACACTACCTTGCGATTGAGAATTTTTCGCCTTAAAATTCTGACAAGTCTAAAACCTCAAGTCATTCTTGTTCCTCGGTGTAGGTGCACTTGCTAATGATGGTGCATGCCCTAATGACCCCATCTAGAAAAAAGACTTATTCCCATTTCCACTTCTCTGATGAGTGGGCTCATAACCTGGCTACTTCACTTTTTTTATCCAGTGCTCTACCCTATCCTTCTGCTTATCTTCCTTAACCTATTGATCATATACCATAAGTATGGAGATGCCCATATCATAAATCAATAGTGTAACCTCACATTCCTTCTTCACATGTTTACCCAATCAAGATACAAACTTTCTCAACCTAAATTTCATATCTGGACCATCTACGGAGCATAGCGGGATAGTTGAATGAACTTGAGACAATACTCTTTCACACTCATTACACCTTAATTCAAATTCATGAACTCTTCAACCTTCGCCTCTCTTAGATCTTGTGGAAATAAATGGTTTAGGAATGCCTCCTCAAACTCGTCGCAAATAGTCAAATCATCATCCTCACCTGACCTTCCTCCCATAGATCATACCAAATGTTTGCTCCACCTTGAGTTGATAAGTAGCAAGTTCAATTCCCTCAGACTCAGTAGCATGCATCGCTTTCAAAATCTTCCACATCTCATCAATAAAGTTCTGGGTATCCTCTTCTACCTTGAATCTTTTGAACACTGGTGGATTCATCATGAGGAATTTCCTTTTGTCGTAGCTGGCGACTTTTGAGAACTCGAGTTAGTGATTGTAGTGACCTGACAACCTAACTGAACAACAATAAACCGAGTGAGCATCTTAATAGCTCCCCAAACTCTTCCTCTGAAGTAAGGGGAGGATGAGGATCAGGTGTCCCTGGAACCTTACAATGCTAACAGACGCTCATTGAGTCCCAATACTTTCACCCTAATCTATTGAGCGTGTTCCATTCCGGGTATGCATCTTAGTCAGTGGAGGTAGGTTACTGCATTACTTCCGGTGGGGACATTAGTACTTTTGGCATTTATCTGATGGTACACATTGGAGGCATGATCTGACATATGCAAATGCACGATTTAGAAAAAACTTTTATAGAGTTAAAGTCTATCGCACGAAATAGAGTGTGAAAGAAGGGTGATATTTCTTAATGTTATGTATCCTCCCTATTATAGATGTGGCACGTTTCACACCCATAAGAAAGACTCTACTAGACACGACTCAACATCCTAGAACACTTGAACTGTAGGCTTAGATTCCAAGTTTGTCACACCCCGAGCTTAGACCCTACGCATGTTTGACACTCAATAAACCTTTCTGGTACCAAGCGAACCCTTGGCCTGGCTGACTATTGAGTGAAAGACTACACAACTATCTTTAAAGAGGTATGTTCAAAATCATTTCAACAATCTTTAAACATCTCAATCGTACTTTTTGAAAAAGTCTGAAAAATAACTCTGAATATAAACAGAAGTAAAGTTTAAAACATCATAATAATAAGACTGAACTGACTCACTAACTTTATCCGTGAAGCATCTATTAAACTAAGATAGGTGACGGGACAATACCCACGACTAAATAAACAATGAACTAGTTGTCTACATAAATAGAGCCCTCCAAAAACAAAGAGGTCTCACCAACAATGCTAATAGATGGAGATCTAAACGAAGTTCATGTCGCCGATCTTGAACACCTGTATTTGCATCATAAAACAATGCATCATTGAATGAAGTCAGTACATGGAATGTACAGTATGTAAAAAGTGGCGGAATAAAACAACAAGCTAACTGACTACGTAAGCTGAAAACTAACTCATCTGAAAGTAAACAGATAGATGTAATGAAAACAAGTAAAGCTTTACAAATAATACAATGCGATATATCAAAGGATAAAATAGTATACTTTACTTTTTTGGGAGAGTTTTTCTAACCGACAACCATCACTATGAGCCTCGTGATGATACAACGCATTGTCCATATTGCCAGAGTAATTCAATAATTTGTTAGGGTATAGGATGATACTAAACTTATGGGTCCATATCTAATCCCTTACGGGAGTTGTGTGAGGAGTCGCCCGAATCAACGGCATGATCCTGTCCTATGTTGGCTGCACACTTTATGCAGTTTGAGTTATCTAAATCCTTACCCAACTCGGTGCTCAATACTACTCCCAAAACATGCAAAAATGCTTAGTTTAACCTCTGTTATGAGTTAATACTCAAAAGTACTTTGAAATTATATTGAACTTCTTTTAACTGAAATTCCTTACAAAAAACCGGTTATATTTTCTTTAAAACCATGTCATGCTTTTACTTGTGAAAAATAATTCATTTGAAATGCTTAGTGTTCCCTTAAACCTCCTCTTGAATGAAAGCTCAAGTCATTGAAACATACTTTGAAATCCGAAAAAAATGCATGAAAGTAAAGGTACAAGCTTTCAAACGATTCTTCACTATTTAGGGTTCATGTGATGAAATAGGCATGAAATCAATTGAGAATCAGAATGTCAGAGAGAAATAAACTCACAATGATAAGAACCAGATTGCAATGATAAGGAAGTAAGGGAAAATTGAAATCCATGAAACTTAGGGTAAAAACCCTAGGCCTAATCTCATTAACTGAATTCTAGATGTAGGGCGTGAGGATGAACTTAGTCCATCACTATGATAGCCTTGCATACCTAGGAGAACAATAGTTGTTGAAGAAAGTGCTCTTGAATCCTTGAAGCCCAAAGTTTGACCCTCTTATTTGTTGCTCTAAGTCTTGAAATGATTATGGGAGTAATTAGGTCGAACGGTACTGGTAAGGACCTTAATTAAGTGTAAAACTATCGGGGTTTAGGCTTAAAGAGGTGTGAAAAGACTAGGATACCCCTTCTTAAAAACTGTCAAAGGTTGTCCACGTGTCCTACGGTCCGTAAAAAATTTTACGGGCTGTAGAACCTCTCTTAGAAGTCAGACTGAATTTTTCTGAAGTTTTGGTTTACGGATGATTTTACGGGTCGTCATGTTGATCTGTAGAAATCAGGCTAAAATTAGAGTTTCAGTACTTCACTCCACGAGATAGTCTATGGTATTTTACTTCTACGGGTCGTAGAACTTGTCCGTCAAAGTCAGACTTTAAATTAAGTTTCAAGACTTTGTTTCACGATTCAATCTACGATCCGTATTATTAGTTACCACCCGTAGACCGGACTCGTTAAACTCGAGTCAAACCAAAGTTTCGGAGGTCTGATTCGACAAGCCCATCTACAGTCCGTGGTTACTTTTACAAGGGGTAGATTATGTTCATAAAAGTTAGATTTCTGCAACAACTCTAGATCTTTTTCTGGGTTTTCTTGGTCTGATCTGAGTTAGAATTCTTGGGGTGTTATTAGGAATAACAAGAGTTGGCTATATTTGCAAAGCATAAAAAGAAGTGCGCTCTGTACTTCGTTATAATTTTTTTTATAAAAAAGTCAAAACTCGGTGACATATTTTAACGCAAGAGGTTAAAACATTCTTGTATCATGCACTAACTTAGTGTGTAATAGTAGAAAACGCAAAGTTTCTTTCTGTTCACTAGTTTTGTCAATTTTCACTTTTTGTCCCCATATGTAGGTTCCAAACTCCTTGCTGAAAGAATCCAAAAAAATGTAACAGGCTGAAGTATTTGATTGTTAAAAAAGGGGAAGAGAATCAACAGGCAGACTATAAAGATTAAATTAGTCAAACACTGAAGAGAATAGGAATATGGGGAAAACCAATCAGACTTTCATTCACTAAAAGCAAATAATAAGTGGAGTGGTTACACACTGTACACAACCTCGCATCAAAGACTAATGAATTTCATTTGCTAACCCCCCAAGTTTTCTATGAAATCAATGATGGCTAAAAAAAATAAAAAATACATAGGATGCTCAAAAAATGAGAAAAAAAAATGCAAACTCACAACAAACAAAAAGAATACCAAGCAACTAACTTATAACAATAATAATAAATTAGCATACGAAGAAACCCCCAAAAAATATCATTGCAAGTAAAGACGGGATCTTCAGTCCTGTCCACTTCGGAAACTTAGGGGAGCAGTAGCAGCTAAAAATACACTGGTGCTGTCCCTCAAACACTGTTGAAATCGGACCCTTTGCTGCTGTATAGTTGCTAGAAAAACGGGAAGCAATTGGAGAGGGGAAAAAATTGATAGAGAAGGCTTGTAAAATTCTCTTTCTTCTATCCCCATTATATAGCCTGGGAGAGAGCAGGCCTCAATGCACTCAGAACAACTGGAGTGCCATTTTTACCTTGTTCTGTTTCCACTTGGGTAACTTGTAGAAAGCCTCCTTAACCATCCCAAATTTCTCTCTGAACTCTTCCAAAGACAAGTAAGTCTGCAGCCAAAAAACAATAAAGAAAGGATCATAGTAAAATCAAGAAAAGCATAATGTACAATATCCAAATGAAGCTTTTTGAAAACACACCTCTCGCTTAGTTACGTCAATTTCAGTGACAGGATCTGTAGCTGTTGTTTTCAGCCGGTCATAAGGATAGATAGGAAGCCCTTCCTCATCTTCAGTTTCACCCTCTTTCACATCCTCTTGTATTGTTTCTGGTTTGGGTTTAGGAGCCTCATCCGTTACATTGTTAACTGAGTTCTCCTTAGAATCGTCCTGAGGACTTGATATCATGGCCTCCGTGCTCAATTTTGGTTCTTCAGGGCTCCCTTCATCATTTGAAGAGTTTTAGTTTTCTCATATGGAGAAGCGTAGCTGTTAGTTCTAAAATGAAAAGACTCTACCTTTGATAGAGGGAGGTATTATGACTTCCTTGGCAGGTAGAGGTTTATCGAAACTTGCTGTTAGTGCTGCAATAGCTGCTGATCTGGGTGCCAATTTTGCTGAATCTGGAGTAACAGATTTTGGATAAAGCTTTCTCACCATTGGCGGAGGCGTAGATAGATTTCTTGCATTTGGGTTCTCAAAAGTAGCTGCTAGTGCATTAAAAGCTGGAGACCTCCCCCTAACACGAACTCGGTCAGGGCTGAAAGACACGCTCCTCGATCGCTGTGACTTCTCGGGAGCAGCAGATCTTCCACCATATGACACAGGTGTTCTCCTTTTAGGTTTCTAATGGAGCAAATCATGCAAAATTAGAAAATCAGCAATAAGATAAAGGAGTCCTTACATGAAGGGAAACAAACAAACGATTCAAAGAACACGGCCAAAAGATAAAAGTTCGAAAGGAACTGCAGTCTATACAGAAAAGAAACACGACGCCAAGATCAGGAAGAAAGGCCTAAATGCATGATGATTCTATTTACAGAATATATGAATATAAAGGAAAAAGTTATCTCTTCAAAGTAGACTTTGAAATAAAGTGCATTCTATAAGTCTTATCTTATTAGAAGGATAGCTTTGACTTTTGCAACTCCAACAACACTTCGGAAGGATACATCAAAGAAGAAGGTGCCATATTGAACAGCACCCAGGTGGTACAAGAAGATAATAAAGCAAACATGGACAAAACACATAGAAATCATTACCTATGTAGTTCCAGGAAAGGAAAGAAAAAAAGCAGATATAGGAAGAAACTTACATCAATTGGTGGAGCGCCCCCGTTCTTCACTAGTGTGAGTTTTCTTTGGAATGAGTTTCCATGCATCTGCCGAAGTGTACTCTATTAGCAAAAATTAGTTTCAAAATCATATGCAAACATCATGAAGACACTTACAGAAGACTTGGTGGAGTCCCAACTGAAATGACGAGTGAAGAAAAGTGGTTCACTCCCTTCCATAACAATGTATATTGGAGCTTGGTGAGATAGCTTCTCCATAAGAAAATCATATTCCAGGAATTTCTGATGGAATTGATCAAAACTTATTAGCAAATGACAGAAAAGTCTATGAGATCACAAATTCAATTCTGGATTTGTAGAACTTCTGTGCAGCTATAAATTTATCCTATAGCACTTCATAAACTATGCAAAACTAACATTCAAGTTTCCAAAGAAATGTATATCCTTTACTGCCAAGAGAATTGACATTATCCAGCTAATCTTATGTTCATAGGGGAAGAAGAGTATATGTAAAATGATACTAATGCTTGTATAACTTATATAGGAATTGAAAAAAAAAATTCTCAAAAAAAAAAAAAAACTTATATGGGAATTGATGGTTTATTTTATACAGGATAGACATGGAATAAGACGCGTTTATTAGCATACTGTGATAAAGTTAATTCTTCACTTCAGTATTACAACTCATAACAATACTTGTAATATTTTTCAATCACATAACAATCTCTAATCACCGAATAACAATATTTTGCATTACAATCTTTGGATTCCTGGCTGACTCTTCTTATTGAAGCATTAGATTGTCAGATCTTGCCAAGCAATCACCCTTTTCCCATAAGAGATTGCTCTCCTCCCACTCCTAGGCTTATTCCCTTCTTGTTCACCTTTCTTTTTCTTTACTTATTTTCTTTATTGAAGGAGTTCCAAAATAACAAGTCTATGAACCAAATGGTCCAAACAAGAAACTATGTTGCAATTCTCTACTTGGCAGTCCTGAGACCTCTCCTGTGGCTCCTTGCACTATTATTTGAGGGAATGCTCTCAACATGGCTCTTTCCTGCAACCCTTTTTGTGTAAAGACTTGGTTATAAAGGAACAAATAACACACATTTAAAACACGACATTTTCTTTGATAAGTTTAATTAAATGATATGTAAGATTGAATAGACATCCCTTCTTCTATTCTTAGGTACTTTTTTGGCAATTAGCAAGGGTAAAAGATTACAGTTAAGAGTGGGGACTTAAGTTGTCTGATTCCCAATCCACCTTAAAACTTTGGTTAAATAACTTTAAGAACATTTCACCAAGTGCAATTGTGATTCTGATAATAGCTTTGTAATGACTCTCTAGGTCATTTTCTCCTTCTTCAGAATATTCCGTCACTTAGAGCTTTCCTACGACGACCCCAAGTCATTTATGACTTGTTGGGATTGATAGTTCGGTCACGAGGCAGTTCGTTTGGTTTTAGAGCCGATTCCATGTTTTGGAACTTTCGCTGTTATGAAATGGGTACCGGCCTCGGATGCCAATTCTGACAGTTCTGTTAGCTCACGAATGTCGACTTTGGACTAGGAGGACCTCTGGTTCGGGTATCAAGGCTTCCAGACTCGTTTTGTGCTATTGAGTTGTTTTTGGATGGGAAGTAGGAGCCACTTTTGATCGAAACGACCTCGGATGGAAATTTCAAGGGCGCTGTTGAGTCTGAAACATCATATTTAGTAGAGTAGCATAGTTTGTTTGCATGCACAGGATTCCAAAGAATCCTGAGGGTCCGATCGATGTTGACACTTAACTGATTTTCAGTTGTCATATGGTGCAATCACTAGGGCTAGGCATAGCGATAGCTTTGGCCCGCAATCGTGATAGAGCAAATTTGGACGTTGACCGAGTTGGTCATCGCAATCGCAAGGTCGTACCCATGCAATCGGTATGTATTGATTAGTTAGTTGACGCGATTGCGACCAAAGTGGCCTGCGATCGCCATGAAGGATATGTGGGCGTCTTTATTGCTTTGCAACCCAATTTCCTCCATTTATTACAAGTCCCAACTTCCAAAATAGCCCTAGAGAGCTTAGAATCTTGGGAGGCCGATTGTTGGGTGTTGGAGGCGAGTTGGGGGTTTCGTAGCAGTCTCTTCCTCCTCGTTATACTGTAAGTTCCCGCGTAATTTGTAGTTAAATTCTCTTATTTAGTTTAAATCCCTAGATTATTGTTGGGTTGATTTGAGAGCGAATTGTGCTTGGATTTCACCCACTTTTTAGGGTAAATGATCCTTGAGCTTAGAGGAATGTGTTGTCAGTGTTGTTTTCGAGAATACCGCAAGCGGGCATCGCATGAGAATTTAGTTAGTTTTTTACCCAAAGCATTTATATGCAGTATGGGTCTCATTGTTCCTGTCTCGATGCATAGAACATTATTTGATAGTGTGGCAACATTCAAAAACTTCTTGGAAATGAAAAGCTTCGGAGTAGTGGACTTTGCAAGTTTTCGAAGGCATCAAGGTAGGTTAGGCTGACCTTCTTCATAGATTGAGCTTTGTTATGGTATTAGTGTGGTATTATGCTAGCTATGGTTAGGTATTTACGACTTGATTGACGATTTAGTTATTTTTGGACAATTTAACCACTTTTTGGTGGAACTTGACCTAGTGTACTCTGAATCGAATTAGACCGAAGCCTTGGAACTAATTTAGACCTATTTAGTATCATGAAATATAAATGGAAAGAGTTAGAAGACTTTGGGAACTAGTAGTGAGCCTCACCACCCATTTTATAGGATAAATGACCTATTTAGGCCTCCTTCTGGTTCTAGAAGATGCTTTAGCTATTGTAATTAAATATCTTGAGCCTTCGAATGACTTAGTCAACTTAGGACCCGTTTGGTAGGCGGTATTAATTAGAATAGTCCATGGATTAAAATTTAGTCCATCAAATACATTATTTGGTCACTTTATTTAATTTAATCCATGGATTAGTTATACACCATAAGAGGTCTTATTTTATCCCTAGAAAATGGAGGGATAACTAATTCAAGGCTTAACAAACCTTGGATAAGACCCCTAGGGGCTCATTTGGTGTGAGGGATTAAAAATAATAGTGATGGGATAAAAAAAATTATGTTGTTTGGTTGCCATGTTTGGGATAACTTATCCCATATACATGGTGGGATAAGTTATCCCAGGATAACTTATTTCCAACCAAACGACCCCTAAATGCCTAAATTATCCCCCACTTCTTTTTCCTAAATTTGTAATTTGATGTCATTTTTATTTAGGGAAAAAGGACAAATATACCCCCGAACTATCGTTAATGGTATACATATACCCTCCGTCATACTTTTCGTTTATCAGTGCCCCTGCCGTCCAAAATTCAGTGCACATTTGCCCCTCCCACTAACGGAAGACTTTTTTGATACACGTGGCGTAATCCTACTACCCAACCCGATTTGACCAATTATTTAACCTAAAATTCAAAGACCCACCCATTACCCGTTTAACCCATCCAATTTACCCTTTACCCACACAAATAAACCCATTTTCTTTAAGTCATCTTCTTTTATCTAGAACTTTCATTAAAATCAAGCCTCAATCACCATGAAAGCTCACTGTGAAACTCAAGGAAGAATACCAACCAGATTTAATCCTCAACTTCCGGCAATCAACGCGAGCAAGAGCTAATTGTCAGCCACCGTCTTCACATACCAACCGGAATATTCTGAGATCTGGTCCAATCTGACAATTTTTATTCAAGAATTTGTTGACCCACTTGTTATTCTCAATGTTCCACTCACTTCCCCACTAATTTTTGCCTCTTTTTGCCCCCACCCTTCTCTTCTCTTTCTGCTTTTTTTATGAGATTTGTGCTAATTTTAGCTCAAATTGTTGTTGTTGTTGTGCTGGTAGTGGTGTTTGCAGCCGCCATTGAGGATTGTTGCTTGGCCTCATGGTGGTTGAGTAAATATGA
>JAJOOS010030835.1:0-11919 GCA_029582725.1 Solanum chiquidenum
CCATTTCCCACTCAATTTGACCCCCTGAATAAGAATATGAAGTCGAATTTCCGAAATCATGCACGGATTTTGAGATATATGGAAATTACAATTATAGGTGTTTCCGAAGCACATTTTCGGGCATTTTTTTGGGGTCGTTTCAGTTAACCTTTCAATAGACACCATAACACATCATATTCATAGCTATACATGTAGAGTGTGTGTGTGCATATTGGTCTTCTTAGTGACATAATAGCAACAACGTTGATAGTGAGTGCACTCCCTTTCAAGGGATCACAACACATTCACATTGTCCCCAAATCATGAGCAATTCACATATAAAGCCTTTATGGATTCTAGGCCACACACCCACACTTCATCATAGGAGACAAAGACACATTCAACATTGAATAGGTACTCCTAACATGTATATGATCACATATTCATATAGGGGCCATATAGGTAGAGGTCATTCCACAATAGTACTGAACATAATCAATCATGTAGACCACACCTTATCCCTAACTTTATCATTCACATTGTACTCCTCATCATCATCACACTTTAAACATCATGCTAGCATTGAGGATTTCATACATAACCTTCATAGCACAACTTCATAAACATATGCATCATAATCATCAATTCACTTTACATCTATTGCCTTCAAGGCAATTATATCAACGTGCATAGATAGACAAGAAGTAAACACCACCACCATAAGTGGACCAAACCACACAACATCAATTCTCATACTATAGACTAAAAGTTAGGTCAACTTCCCAATTCTCTAAGCCATGATCACCATGGATCAATCCTCAACAATTCATAATCAATTGACATAGATAGCAATAGGAATCAACAATGTAATTCAATAACATAAACAAAATTTAAGTACAAGTCTATAAACAAAGGGATCAACCCATAACTTTGCCCATAAGGCCATAATTATCAACTCATCAATATACCTACAAATCAACATTAATAAGTATAGATATTCTTAGGAAACATCAATACTATCTACTTTTAACATAATTTCACAATTAGAGATCATATTCACAAAGACCCATATCATAGGCCAATTTTCGAGAATTTGAGGATCATGGGTTCTTCAAGAATTCCTTTGAAAATTATCTTAAAAACCTTAATTCCATATTAATTCATCAATATAATGATTTATAAAATCGTTTGACCCATGTTTATATTCAAAATTGGGAGTTTTGGTCTTTGAATCACTTTTGAAAATCATTGATAAAACTTGTTGAATGATAGGTTATTCAAGAATCAAGAGTTACCATACCTTAATTATTGAAGACCCATGAAATTGAAGAAGAAATCAATTGAAAACCCATCTTCTAGCTTGAGCTTCATCAAGGTCTTCAATTGAGTTTTTGAGAGAATCTATTTTTGAGAGGGAAGGGTCAATTTGAAGAATGGGGTCTAAATGTAGGTTTTCGGGTTTTAACCAACTTAAAATACCCTAAAATAGGTAGTATAACCATTTATAATAATTCCCCAAAGTACCCAATCTACCTATCACTTAGTTGGACCTTTTAAACAAGTCAAACTTCAGTTTTATTTTCGGAAATTTTGTCGGGGATCAAGTTCGCGACGTGGATGTGTTCCCACAAGTTTCTAGAAATTAAATTATGAGGTAGTAGAGTCTGCGGTGTCTCTGTGATGTGGAGCCACTTTTTAGCCATTGGTGGAGCAGGTCCGCGACGCGGAGACACTCCCTCCATGCAAAACTTCAAGCTGCCTTGGCAGCTTGTTTGGCCAAGGATTGGGGTCCTCCTCGGGGACCCTTAGGGTGGTCCTGGGAAGTCGTACCCGAATGTTTTGATGCTAAAAACATTTTTTAAAACACTAGGGTCACCTCCACTGATTTTAGACTCCAAACAACACATA
The DNA here is from genome assembly GCA_029582725.1 of Solanum chiquidenum. Lineage (NCBI taxonomy): Eukaryota > Viridiplantae > Streptophyta > Magnoliopsida > Solanales > Solanaceae > Solanum > Solanum chiquidenum. The sequence goes on from JAJOOS010030835.1 coordinate 1,888, forward strand.
AAAACATGAACAACATACTAGAATACACCGACACGTAAAAGATTAGTTTCTGAACGTCTTGGTCGTCCCTTGACGTTTGATTTCCAAACTCTTTAAAACTGACTTAAAAGGATATACTTCATTATTTTAACAAGTTATTAATGCATAAAACCCGTGTGAGGCTCTTCTTTATCCTACTTCATTTTTTAGGGTCGTTACATTCCAGTTGGTTGGTTTTAGTCTACAGAGCCTAGGCCATGTGGTACAGTCTTGCTTCCGGATGCCTTAGGTCATTTGAGGGTGATTCCGGATTGGCTAGGATGGCTCAGAGTAGACACCAGATTTATGCGGATCATAGGAGTCGTCCATTGAGATTTGCCATTGGTGATAAAGTATTGCTCCTAGTATTGCCCATGAGGGGCGTGCTGACATTTGTGAGGTGGGGCAAGCATAGCCCCAAATATATCAGGACTTTTGAGATTTTGAGGATAGTTGGTTATATTGCCTATGAGTTAGCCTTGCCTCCAGCATTCTCAGCTACTCATCAAGTTTTCCATATTTAGATGTTGTGCAGGTATGTCCCAAATGAGTCCCATGTTGTACAATGTGATGTAGTTGAGTTGGATGATCGTCTGACCTATATTGAGGAGCCAGTTGCCATCTTAGACACAAATGTGAGGCAGTTGCGATCCAGAACCATTTATGTTGTTAAGGTCTGTTGGAGGCACCGTACAGTTGAGGAGGCTACCTAGGAGACCGAGCAAGAGATGCGGGAGAAGTTTCCTAGATTATTTGTGCCTTCTGGTACTGCTTGACTCTTAATTTCGTGGACAGAAGTCCTTTTTAGTAGTGGATGTTGGAATGACCCTCCAGGTCATTTTTGCCTTAATGCTTTCTTCTCGTAGTTCAAAGCATTCCTATAGCGACCCTAAGTCATTTATGACTTGCTGGCATTGACTGTTCGATCGCATGGGCGTTCGTTTGGGTTTTATTCCTTTTTCCCTGTTTTGGAGCTTTTAAAACTTAAATAGTTGACTTTAGTCAAAACGTTAGGTAAACAACCTCAGAATGGAATTTTGGCAGTTCCAGTAGTTCTGAATGGTTATTCTAGGCTAATGGCATAGTAAGCTTGAATCTCGAGGCTTTCAGCCTGAGTTTGTGCCATTATGCATTTTATTGATCAGATTTGGGCCTATGCTAATGGACTCACTTGAGACCCAAACTAAGTTAAATAAAATAAAAATTAAATTAAAACCTAGCAGCCAAGTCTGCCAAGGCCCAATGTAATGTAAGCCCAACTAAGGAAAATGGCAAGTAGGTGAATCACCTATTTTGACCTTTTGAGCAGCTTGATGTACATAATACTATGCATCACCTACTTGACAAATTAGTGTCTGAAAATGAATCTAAAAAGAAGAAAGTTTTTGAGGATATTCTTACATGATGTAATACGGATTACATCAAGGCTATCCATTCATGAACTTCAATGCTTTGATGGAGTGTTCACAAGGATGGAGGTTGTTTGGTATGTACGAATGACGAGGAGGGAGTTCCATGCCTTGCATGGGAACATATGAACCTTGAAGGAGCTCCGAGTTGGGAAACACCATGCTTGGATGATAGCTTGGAGCGTGGGAGGCCTAACAGAGCGAGGAGGAGCAAGTGAAGAATGTGCTCCATTAGGCGAGCTGAAGGACATTCGGTGCATCGCCCATTGACCCCTAGACCGATAGTAGCCATCAAGGTAGGAGCCAAGGGAACAGTGCACATCACCGACCAGTCGGTGACTCACCAAGAGAATTGGCTAAGCCCGACTTAGCTACCCCTTTGGTCATGAAAAGAAAAGCACTAACAAAGAAGTGAATTTCAAGAACCAATAGTCAACAAATAGGTAATTACTAGGTGAAAATTAGTTTAGGAATACTGTCTATGAACTAGAATCAAGGAGAAGAAACTAGGAATTAGAACGTGAGATTAGACAAGGTCATAATAGGCTTTTACCATCGCCAAATGGCCTGTTTTCTTCGCCAAACATGAGGTTCAGCTAAGCAACTTGAAGATTGACTCGCTAAACTTGACAATCTGCCAAGGCATCTCAGCGATCTGGGTTGAAGTTCGGCGATGCGTCGAGTGGATTCGGCAACCAAGGATGAGCTCGCCGAATTTTCCAGTAGAACCACCAAGATGCGGGCTAACTCGGCGACCTAGCTGCCCAAAGGGTGAGGCGCCGAGTGGACAAGGTGAGCTAATTTGGGGCTTGCCCAATGTCCAATGTCTGCAACTTTACAGCTCCGAAATTTGACTTGTTGTGGTTCCCCTCTTCCTTTGTCCCTTGGTATTGACCCTTTTAGGTAAATTCCGTTTGGACAAACACCTTTATACCTTCTCTTTCTTCCTTTTTGGATCAAACTCTTTCTTTTTTGAAGATTCCTTCCATGAAGATTTGAATGTTCTTCAAGAACTTCAATAACAACTATGAAGACCCAAAAATAAACCCTTATGATTTTTAGCTCGGAATTTCATGAAATTTGATATACAAGCTCTCTTAGATATAGGGAACAAACCCCAATACTTTTTAGCACTCAATTCCTTGCCAAAACTTCCAGATTTCAAAGCCCACTTTGTCTTCTTCAAAGCTTCTTCAACCAACAATGGTGGATTCTTCAATAGTGATCCAAACCCTTTCAAATCTCAGCCCTAGACTCAAATAAGGTTAGGGAACACTAATTCAACCATAGAGACTTCAAAGAAGACACAAATCATCAAACCCATTTTCAGAAATTTCACAAAAATGTTTTGACACTTTTTTTTGTAACAAACCCCAAGACTAGATTCGGAGGAACGAAGCTAGACTCGGCTCTATTTATAGTTTTAGACCTTTTTATATAGATGGACCCAAAAGTGACCCGAAATGGCCAATGGGTGAGCTAAGCGGGCTCGCCCAATTCTCTTGACAAGTCACCGACTGGTCGGTGATGTGCACTGCTCCCTTAGCTCCTCCCTTGATGGCTACTGTAACTTTCAGTGATCTGGGGGTCAATGGGCGATGCGCTGAATGTCCTTCAGCTCACCGAATGGAGCATATTCTTAACTTGCTCCTCGTTTCGTTAGGCCTTCAACACTCCACACTATCATCCAAGCATGGTGTTACCCAACTGGTAGCTCCTTCAAGGTACATATGTTCCCATGCAAGGCATGGAACTCTGTCCTCATCATCCGTGCATGCCAAACAACCTCCATCCGTGTGAACACTCCATCAAAGCATTGAAGTTCGTGAATGTATAGCCTTGATGTATGGAGGGGTTCTATTTTTCTCCAAACCATGGGTGAAAGGAGACTTTTCTTGCACTTCTTGAATTGCCTTCTATTTTCACCACACCCCAACTTAGGCTTTTGGCCTAAGTTGTCTATTCAATCAACCACAAATCAAGAGGATTATAGGTAGTGGATTAAGGGAGGTCATGTTTTCATCAAGTTTCTTCCAAAGAAAGGTAAGGCTCAAGGGGTGTTCAAAAGAGGTTCACACACTCACAAGGTAGGCCACAAAATAGGTGTATGTCAAATTGGCTCACATTCTTCGAAGTTGCCTAAGATCATATCAAGAGATAGCCTTACTTAGTCGACCATACCAACGGGGCAAATTCTAGGTGTTATCATGCATGGTTCACAGTAAGCTCATCACACAAGGCATCGACACCAAAGTCAAACAAGACTCCACACTTTCGCTAGTGTGCAACGATCATCACAAGAGACTCGATTCGATAATTGGCTAGTTACTACGAGATGCAAAGAGTTCACATATTATTTATGCAACTTCATTTGGCCTCATCGTAGCCGCACATTCATATTTGTTTGATTATGAGCACTATTCAGATTTTCCAGAGAACACCACATTCAACACATACAAGAAGTGGCAATTTTTTTGGAAAAGTCAAAAATCATTTGCAATTAAATGCACGGAGCCACAAGATCAAATCTTCCATGAAAAGTAGTGTAACACGAATTTAGCACAAAGCCCAAATAGATAAACAAAATAGATATGCACAAAGGTGGGCCTCACCCTACCAAAAATAAAAAACATTTGTCCTCAAATAAAAATAAACATATCCAAACGTGAAAATAAATAAAGACAGAGAAGGAGGTAAAGAGGGGATCATGTCTAGGAAGTCATTCCATCTATCTGGGCATCAGTGCCCGGTGTATCGGTCTAGACATGGGTCTTAGTACCCGGAGTCAACCCAGAAGATCCAGCTCCACTAGAGACAGCAAATGGTGTATTTCCAGGGAAGCCTGCACAACCGCATCTATCATGGCTGCTTCAGCCTCAGTAAGGTCCTGATCTGCAGCTCCCTCAACCTTCTCATGAATCTCCTTATAAGTCTGTCCCTCTAACTCAGGATCGGCTGTCTGCTCCATTCTATCTTCATGTTCGACGGTGGTTGGAGAAATCTCGGGCACATCTGGAATCTCCACTGTTCCAAATACCATGGACATATCGATGGACTTCAGGTGGTCCATATCTTTCCTCAACTCAGCAATGGCAGTTTTTAATACATTCACCCCGCAGTGGGTCCTTGCCCACACTCACACACCGTTATCCTTCCCGCAAGGGTATCAATGGCAGTGCTCAATAGTGTCACAACATCAGTCAACTCAGCCTGAATCATGTCAGGAATGAAGGTCTCGAGATTGGTTGCCCTATGATCCGCAGAATAGGAAAGTTGTCCCATTCGAAGTAATGACACATCAGTGATCGAATTCTGGGAGATAGCAGTAGCAACAGGTCTAGGAGGCAGTACAACAATAGAAGAACTAGGGTCATAGAAGATACAACACAAGGAGTACTTGTAGGCCCAGGTGCCGGAGTAGGCAGGGATGCCTCTGCAGGTGATAAATCTGTGTCTATAACCTGAGTGGGGCTAACCACTATTTTATCTCCTCCAGCTTCTCTATTTTGATCAAGTGTTGGCAGTGATCATTAATACTCGTGGACATGCCCAAGACTGTATTGATAACATCACCGTCACAAGTTACCTTTTTACCTCTGACAACTACGTAGTCGACTTCTTTGAAAGATGATGCTTGCTTCTTCCTCTAGGTTTTCAAGGCACCGTATGCATAGTAGAATTCTATAACCCAACTTGGAATATAAGAAGCACGGGGTTTGGTGAATATTTGGAACTTTGGGTGTTTCATGCAATTCATTATCTTCTAGTACTTGTAAATAACCCCATCTATGGACGAAACGGTTTTCCTCAAGGATCGTCCTCAGCCCCTCAGTCTTTAATTTATTCATTGAATTGGGCGGAGGACCTTGTATCGGAGGTGCCAGTACCATTGTCTATCCTGGGATTGGAGGAGTAGAGGTAGTAGGTTGTGGATTCCTGATCCTAGATGGATCACTCCTCTTTTTAGATAGTAAACTCCGCCCTCTATGCTATGACAAGCTCATCATCCTCAGACTCTGTAATTTGAGGCTCCTGATGCTCATCCTCACATTTAGATAGGGTGAGGTAAGTAGCATAAATGCCATCACTTGCTTCTAATAACTCATATGACTTTTCTTTACGTTTTCCTTTCCCACCAGGTGTGGACAGTTTTGTGGCTTTGCCCCTTGATGCAGACGCATTCTCATTAAATGTAATCCCCTTTGCTTTCCCTTGGCGTGGAATGTTTCTCCCATTAACTTTAGACCTAGCCATGTCTGCAATCATAGTGGGAAAAGTTAGATATACTTAATCAATTTCATAGAGAAGCAATTACAGAAGGACTCCCGGAGTTACTGTAACGACTTAAAAAATGATAGGTTTAACTAGATCCTAAATGTGACAGTTTATGTCAGAGTTAAGTGGTTTAGTTGCTAAACATTAAAGTAAGTACTATACCCCTAAGTTAAGAAGACCTTTTAATTTATGGATGAAGGTACAAGGCCAAGAACCAAGACAAAAAGGGGCAAGCCTAAGCCAAAGGCCAAGGCTGCCCCAAGTTAGCTAGACACTGCCCAAGGACCACGACCACTTTCACGACCAGTGGTCTTGACCATGGTCCGTAAAAGTTCTTGTAAAGGTACCTTAGGCATGTGTCAGGCATGACATTAAGGCCTAGCCACTGCCTAGGAATCACGACCTTCACCACGACTCGTGGTCTTTTCCACGGATCGTGGGAGATGTGTTGGTCTTACCTTGGCATTGTGGGAGCCTTGGGTGCATGAAACACCATCTAGACATTGCCTACTATCATCACGAGGGTCTTCAAGAGACGTGGTCGCCACCACGTGCAGTGGTGCCATCCGTGGTGGCAAGACGAGGGGACTAGAAATCGTGCCAAGCCAAGGCACCCTTCATGAGCCACTTCACGACTCGTGGTCATGACCACAGATCATGGGAAGGCTTGTGGGGTGGCCTTAGCTTGGTGGGAGTGGTACATGATTGAGGAGGCTACTGCCTCAAAGAGCACAGGCACCACCAAGAGCCATGGTGACCTAGAAGTTCCATCAACTTGGGCGTGAAGCTCACTTAGGCTAAAGGGAAGCAAGCCAACTTTCACTTGCTACTGCCTCCAGACAACGAGAATCACCACGACTCATGGTCTTCACCACGGATCGTGGGAGCTCACGTGGTCCTCCCTTAGCCTCTTGAAGGATTGTGAGGGTGGAGAGGCATATTGGTGAAGGGAACACGGGCACCACCACGAGCCATGGTTCCCCTCATGACCCATACATGTGGGTGTGGCCCGTGACGGGGCTGCCCAAATTAAGGGTGTTTGAGTAATTTTGTTATATTTAAATAATGTGTGGGGTTGATTTTTAATGGTTTATATAACTAGTATATATAGTTTTTATTCCTAAAATAAATCATTAACTCCTTATTTCTCTAAAACCCAAAAGAAGTTCCTCCTCAAATATTCTCTCTCTAAACTCATGGAAGAAGAAAGATGCCATTGAAGCTAGGGTTGGTGGATTTCCAAGGGGTTTTTTCTTCAATTTTCGTGGGGGAATCAATAGTAAGGTATGGTAGTCTTGATCCTTGTCTAACTTTTCATTCAAGGAGCCAATTCAAAGGAGATTTCAAACTATGAAAATCTAGGGTTGTACTCAATCTCATGGGTTCTTTCCTCAAATGATTTCACAAGGTTTCTAATGTCAAATTATGATTGTATTAGTGTTTAATTGATGTATTATGATTAAAATACTCTATGAACCCATGAATTCTCTCAATTTCTAAATTGTACCTTTATAAAGTGGGTTTGATGATTATGAAGGCTTATGAATGAATTGTGTCTAAATTTATTTGGGTTATGGAATTGTATCATTATATATGCCTTAGTTGTAATGAATTAATGGTATCTTGGTGATTTGAGATATATGTCCTTGAAAGGGTAAGTTATGATCAATTACATGTGAAAGTAGAATTGTTCTTGAGCTATTGATCCACTTAAAAGGTGGAGGTGTTTACTTGCTTTGTATATTGTGATCATGGCCTTGTGAGGCAAAGTATGAATGACTAATGTATGATTATGATGAGAATTATAGATGTGTGATTACCATGAATGTGTTATGAACATTCTGAGAAGGCAATTGTATAAATGATAATGTTATATGTGAAAGGCTATTCTCACACACTCACATACTCACATACTCACATACACTCATGGATGACTAATGAATGAAGTTCTATGATAATGTTAATGAATGTTGGGTCTATTGAAAGTCTATTCTCATTTACACTCTAATGAATAAAAAGACATGTTGTGAAAGGAATTTCTCACAATATGGGATTCTTAGGTGAAAGACTATTCTCATCTTTGAATCTATGAGCTTTCCAATGAATGAATGTTGGGTTTGGGATGGGTACTCATCCATGAGTTGACGCAGAGTACCTAGTAACAGTCTCTTATCCCTTAATTATTTGATGTAATGAATGTCAAATACTCTGTGGGGAATGATGCCAAGCATCAAGTAGATAGGGATTGAGATGAGTACTCATCTGTGAGTTGAGGCAGGGTACTTAGTAGCAATATCTTGATATGGATGCTCATCTGTGAGTTGAGGCGGGGTATCTAGTAGCATTGTCCCTATTCCATAAACTATGTGCCCACATAGGTCTAGCTAGTGGATCCACTTAAGCTATAAAAACGATGGTCCTACCTTAGGCAAGTAGGAATCCCTTTATCCGGTGAGGGTGACATCGGGATTCCATGTTAATATCTCATGGTCTATGTCGGTTAAGGCTTACCCCCACAAAGAATGTTAATAAACTATGGCTTCTTAAGGATGTACTACTTAGTTGTGGGTGGTGGTATGGGACGCCATCTATGCATTACACAAGTAAGCATTTGAGGAAGGTCATGGTGTATTCCAATAATGTTAATGTAATGAATGGACTCTTATGATCATGTTAAAGAATAATGTTTATCTCATGGCTTAATGAATGAAGGTGTTCTTAATGAAGTTAATGAATGAGTGACTTAGATGCTTCTAATGTGTAATGAAAGAATGCATGTTATACTTGGATTGGATATATGAGTACTTCCTTGTTATGACTTGTTGAGTATGAATGTGCCTAGTCTATGGTGGCTTCAAAGTATTGTCTAAGGGTTACTTGAGGTGAAGGTTTAAGGTAAAGGAATGGTTTATATGTGGAGTATGGTTTAATATGTTGGTTGTGATTGAGTATTATGACTCTTATACTTGCATTTCATGAAGTTTTATCAAAATGCCATAAAAGTATGATTTTCAAACGAATGTCCTTTTTAAGAATGTTTTTGCATGGATATCATACTTAGTACTTAAGTGTGCTAATCCAAATCTTATTTCATATTTCACTACAAGTGTAGGTTCCGGCAAGTGATTTGACTCTATCTAGTAAAGCTTGGAGTAGAGTTCCTCCAAGACATTTTTTGGGTATGTCCTCATAGATAGAGTACAAGGACTTTTTATGTTTCATTTCAATTCATGTTTTATGACTATTGTTAAGACTTGGGTTGTAAAGGGTAGCATCCCTATCTTGTTTAAAGTTTGTCTAAGATGGCCATGTGAGACTTTAGTATTCCGCTGCTTATAAACAAGTTTTAGATTGTTGGTCTTATTAGAGAAAAGTTTTTAATTCCGCACTATTTTAATTATTCAAAGTAATGAATGACTACGAGGCTTGTATAGGACCCTTTCGGGGTCGAGTATGTTGTTTTACTACTAGGGGGTGCTTTCGGGTCCTGACAGTTACTCGGCAAGTCGCCAAATCGCCTTGACGAGCTAAATTGGGCTCACCGAAAGAGTTGGCTCAAATATTTTGGCAAGTCGGCAAAGGGAAGGCCCTTTCGGTGAATCGTTGATACCATTCAGCGAGCAAGGGATAGTTCGCTGAAAGTTACAGTGCATAAAAGGTTCAGGGGTGTAGACAAAGGGAGATCAAGAATACTCTCGGCGAGTCGCCGAGTGCTTTTGGAAACCTTATGCTTCTCACCGAAAGTTAGAGTATTCAATTATCAAATAAAGCATGAAATTAAAGGTGAGATGGGGATATTAGCCGAACCACCGAGTGGTTTGGGGAGCTCGACCTAGCTCGCCAAACGGCCTAACTGTCACGACCCGAGAGTACCCCCTAGTCGTAACATGGGGTATTCAACCCCGAAGGGGTCTTATACAAGCCACATAGTCATTCATTGCATTCAATAATGAAAATAGTGCGGAATAAAAAAACTTATTTACATCCACACATTCAAACTTCATTAAAATAACTTTAAAACACACAGCGGAAGTCTAAGTCTCACATGGCCATCTTAGACACAAATACAAAACATAAGTAGGGACACGGTCCTTTACAATCAAAAGAAGTCTATTAAGTCTATTACAAGAACCTTATCATAAAATTAGAATAGAAAAGTCTTGTCCTCGACATATGAGGACATGCCACGATATCTTGGAAGAACTTCAAGTTCCAAGCTTACTATAGAACCCGCTCACTTTCCGGAACCTACACTAGTAGAAAATAGAGAAATATGGAATTAGCACAATTAAGTACTAAGTATGATGACCATGCAAAACATGCTTTTAAA
>JAJOOS010030836.1:0-12922 GCA_029582725.1 Solanum chiquidenum
AGTTTATCATATTATTAAGAGATTTTTTAAAATAATATTAATAAATTAGAAAAATAATTTTAAAGCTATAGTAAGAACTTAACATAATATGATAAACTTGACTTATTTAATTCATATTTGATGAAGTTTTGTGAATATTATTTTAACAATGGGCAACACAAGTAAAAGTTTTGTTGAATATTGTTGGAATATGCAAAACATTCCTTACAACAACATTTATTTTATAATCACATGTGGTCACTTTAAAAAATGGAGGAATATGACTTTAACAGAGTGTTGTAACTGACAGTCACATTTTTTAGGTAAAACGTTAATATGAGTAACGTTTACTAAGAATCCAATCACGGGTATGAGTAACGTTTTACACCTAAAACGTTACTGTGAGTAACGTTTTAAATTTGAAGGATTTGATTCTGCATTTGCAGGGTTGACGTGATTGGATTCTCAATAAACGTTATTGTGAGTAACGTTTTACACCTAAAATGTTACTCACAGTAACGTTTATTCATTTAACGTCGTCAGCTCCGTCAGTTTTTGTCCGTTGAATTTTTAAAATAAAAATAACCTAAAACGTTACCATGAAGTACGTTTATACTACTTTTGTAAAAAAATTAAAAAGCGTATTAGTTTGGTGAATTGATTTTTAAAATAGCTTATTTTGGTCAATGCTTCCCATTGTCGTTTTTATCAGCGTTTTAAATTAAAGTTTTAAGATGATCAACACTTGATTATAAACTTAGGAACCTCAATAGTGTGCCAAGATCAAGTTGGGTCAGACTCCCATTATCATTTATGTCGAATGATCAACACATTTCTTACAGTTCCACCAATTGCTAATCATCTAACTTCACAAATGCTTTATTGCTTATATTTGTAATAAATTAAACACTCGATATGCATTGACACAATTCTTATCAGAATTATAATTAGGAAAATCTATAACGATTTATAGGATTGAGATTGAAATAATATATGTGAGTCCCCAAATAAATTAGAGATAATGATCAGTAGGAAAAAGTATACATCACTTTAGCAGAGGGGCGCGTCATAGAAGTGAACTGCCTCACTCAGAAAGATTTACATACACCTCTAAGTTTAGCGGAATCGTGTTATCTTCAAGGTATAAGATATTGTAGTCCATACACAACTTTTACACTTAATGATTGATAAGCAAAGCAGACAATTTATTCTAATTGTACTGAATATAAAGATGAAACTAATGAGAAACACATTGAATAAAACACAAGAAGATCCAAATTTCTTTCGGAGAATACCAATGGCCAAAAATAGTTTACCAATGTATCCATTATTCGTCTTGTCAGTGCCAATTACTGAAAAAGAGATATGTACACTTTAAGGTAATTCAGCTTTCGCTAGCTTCTTGTTTGTTTTATTTTCGCTAAGTTTCAAGAGATTTGGATTTTCAGCTCATTCAACTTAGCCAGCATAAAATGAATAATATAAGTAAACAAAGAAGTTTTAAAACCCCTTGAAGGCAAAATAGAATACTAATGATCGAGAAAATGAAAAATAAAGAACAATTATTATGATAGCAGAGTGTAACTCCTAAAGGTTAGTCCCACAAAATGAATTATCTCACAAGAGATTCTACATTCAAAATTTATAGCAAATGCTCTGAAACAAAAATATTTGCAACACACATAATTTGATCACAGACAAAGCTGAATATGAGTATAATACTATACTAAGGGAAAAATGAAACAAACTCTCACAATCAAATTAGAGAAGATGAAGCTTAATTAAGGAGTATATTTTTTTTCCATTATTGAAATTGTAGATCGGAAATCTATGAACTTACCCTATGAAAATTGGAAATTGAGTAAATTTTTTTGAATATGAAGTTTCTATGCCCCATCACTGCAGATCATGTTAGCAATTCTCTCCTTTCTCCTTGAAGTAAATACAAAGAGCTACACATGAAAAATTAATAAATTTTAAAAACACTCACATCAAGAACAAAGTGGAAGGAAGACTAAATTTCAATAACCAAAATTTAAAAAGTAAAATTAAAATATAAATCGATAAATAGGAAAACAGACACAAGAAAGAGAAAAAGAACCAAAAGCAACAACATCTAATTAATGCTAAATCTAGTGCATGCAACATTACTAAAACACAATAGCCAAAATTGAATGAATAATCAAACCAGTTGAATAAAAAATCGATAAAATAAGACCTAAATTCAAAACAAAAGAAATAAAAACACAGAGGACAATGAATTAAGGGTTATAGAAAAGTTTCAAAATTAGGGATTGGTGACTCAAGTCTTAAGTATTGAGTAGGGATGACAATTTTTAAATTAAGAATTAAGGGATTGAATTTTTCATCCCTAAGTTTTTTTATTTTATACTTTAGTCCATTTTATATAAAACCCTAAATTATAAGAAATTGAGGGGGAAAAAAGGGTACCAACGGCTCACTTTTCCCTTTTTCTCTCTTGCTTATTCTTCCATTGTTGTTGCTCTTCTTCTTCATTCTTCTTCTCCATCATCATTCTTCTTCTTCATTCTTCTTCTCCATCATCATTCTTCTTCTTGTTCATCACCATCTTCTTCTGGTTGTTCATCATTTTTTTCTTCTTCAGTTAATATTCACATTGTACTACAGCTTTCAGACCAATTTGCATTCATATATCATTGGGCATTACATCATAGGTGATTTTGGTAAGTAAACTAATGATTTTTACTCTAATTTTTCATTTTGGTAGTTTGAGTGTTTCTTCAAAAATTTACAGTCGCGAACACAATAGGCAAGTCATCTGTTGCAATAGATAGATTATCTGTTGGATACATATTACAGTACCATGTCAAGCTGAGGCTGAACCAGAAGTTTGTCCCAACAGATATGTCACGACCCGAGTCTACACCTTGGACGTGGCTGACACTCGAAGATCATTGCTGGTCTCCAAGCGAACCCTCATCCTGGCTGACTACAAGCAAAAAACTGATTCAAGCATACAAGCTAAAAAAAACTGAAATAAAAGTTCATAAAACTTAAATTCAAACTATAACTCAAATGAAAACTCTGAATAATAAAATATATTCAACTCGCCCCAAAATTGGCAACTTAAGTCTTTGAAATATCTAATAAAATAAATAAATAGTACAGACTTCTCAACTATGCTGACTATCTATGAAGCCTCTAACTGATAAAGATAGAAATTGGGGCAAGACCCACGATATCCTGACTAAACTGAAAAGTAAATGAAATCCTCCGGAAGTAAAGAGGCTCACCATGACTAACTCGAACTCTCGGATGTATCAATGAAGCTCCTGTTGATGATCCTGAATACATGTGTTTGCATCATGAGAAGATGCAGGCCAAATGGCTCAGTACGTGGAATGTACGAGCATGTAAGGGGAATTCTAAAGCATAACATAAGCTTGAACTTGATAAAAATGGAAACATATTTACCTCTTTTCAAACTTACTCAACTCAAGGAATACTCAAGAATACTCAAAACTACTCAAACTTACTCAGCTCAGAGATAAGATACTCAACTCAAAGATATGATATTCGACTCTGGGTACTCAACTCTGGATACTAAACTCAATATAAAGCAGCAATACACATGCAATATATGGAAAGTTTTATAAACAGTAAAAATAACTTAGTTCGTTAAAGAAAATGCAATAACAAACTCAACTTTACTTATATAATAAAGTAATATAGTTTCTGTGGGAGTTTCTCTAACCGACAACCACCACTATGAGCCTAAGTGGTGATACAACGTCTTGCCCACGCTGTCAGAACTGTCATACACTTTGTCGTCACATAGAACGCTTAACTTAGTGGATCCACTATTCTATGTTAAAAGCATCTTAAGGAGTCATCTAAAAAGTATGATCATTTACTACCCATGATGGCTATATGGTTTATGGAGACTTGAGTTATCTGAACTCGCATCTCCATATCGGTGCTCAACACTACTCCCAAAAAATATACTTAGCTCATATATTTGTAAAAACAAAACTCTTTCTTTAGTTTGAGATAATTACTCAAAATTAAGCTTAAAAGCTCTTTTGGAATCGATGTTCCCTTTTCTTGCTCAAAACTCTTTTGGAAATCTCAGTTTCCTCTCATCTTAAATGTGAAAACATTTACTCTTGGGGAATACTTAGTTTCCTATATACTTTTGAAGAAATGAACTCAACTTTTTACTCTTTACTCTTTGCTTAACTCAAAACTTAAGTCTTAAAACAAAGTTAAAACGTTTGTAAAAGACTTTTTAAAAAATGGTTCATGCCGAATTATGGACTTGAACGACTCAATGCAAGGTTTTTAATAACCATAGATAGAACTCAAATACTTGGAACTCAAGAACTTCAATAATGCTACTCACTTCAAGAATGCTCAACTCAGAGGGTTCATGCGGAATTTATGAGCATGAACTACTCAACTCAAGGACTCAAAGATACTTCTCATCTCAAGACTACTAGACTTATAGGGTTCATGCGGAATTATGAGCATGAACAATTCAACTCAAGGACTTCATGGGTAACATGTAATAGTCCCATCATTAGAAATATAATCTCAAAGGAGATTAGGAACTTAATACTCAAGACTTAGAATTGGTAGATACTATTACTCTCAATGATACTCAATTTATGGAGTCCATGCAGAATTTATGGGCATGAACGACTTGACTCGTAGGTCTACATAACATTATGGAACTGATGATACAACTCTTCTCATTCTCATACTTACTTCCTCAAAACTTATTTCAAATCAATAGTTGATCTCAAAGGATTCACAATTGAACTGAAAGACTTTCTTGAACTCTACTCTTAACTCTCTCTTGAATGTGAATTATGAATTCAAGAGTTATGGTTCATGATATGAAAGATCTCATGACGACAAAGTACACTCATAAATACATTCTCCTAACTCTCATGCTCACTTACTTGAGTCTTGAAATAAATTATTAGAAATTATATAAGACTCTTTAGAAGGACTCAAAGGGACTCTCTCAAAATATTCGGAAGAACTCTCAAGACTTAACTCTTAACTTTACCTTGAATTTGAATTATGAATTCAAGGTTATGATCATGTTATGAATGATTTCTAAGTGTTTGGAAGTAGTTTGAAGTGTTTAGAATCAAAAGGGGTGAAGATACACTTTAAAGGAGCTCAAACGGGACAATCGACGGAAAAGGAGTAAGGGCAGGCGACCCTGGCGCGTTCCGAGCGCAGGGCGCCAGCCCCTAACTTTAGAGACTGCATATGGGCGCACTGCAGGCGTGCTGCCCTAGCCTTTTGGGCGCATCTGAGGCGCGCCGCGCCAACCTCTCCCCAAGCAAAGTTTCGACGAATTTTGCCTCTCATTTTCTGACCCTAAATCGCTTTTAATAAAAAAAAAATCTTATGTTTTACTTAGATTCAATTACCCAACCTAAGTACACACTAATACACTCAAAATAACACTCCAAACAATCACTTTCCACTCAATAAATCATCAAAATGCCAACAAGACAAGATTTATAATGAACCTCAAGAACACCTACCAAGAACTTAAATCCTTCAACATTTTGAGAATGAAATTACGCTAAAAATAACATGTTTGGCATGTGGGTGAACTAACCCAATAATATGGAAGCTTACATACCTCTTAGGGATCAAACCCATGGCGAAAATTCGTTACAACACGCAAGAATCTCGACAAACGCTTGATCCTCTCCTCTTTTCTCCTATTTTTTCTTCTTTTCTCTTCTTAAATTCTCAACTAAAACTCTAGGCTAATTTTAGGATTATAAAACTGAACTTAATAGGATTATATCCTTAAAATATTACTAAAAACGAATTAAATCTGATTGGTAAGTAAAAGACCAAAATACCCATCTAAAATTCGATTTTGACTTTCCTTATCTAGTTAGCCCAACTTCGAATGGACATATCTCCATCATACAAACTCGAAATTGAGCAAACTCGATGGCGTTGGAAAGATAATTCAAAGATCTTTCCTACGGTATCTGTTATCACACCTAACTCATCCTGAGCTAGAAGTTATGTTTGAATTCAACCCAAAACTCATACTTAGCTTAACTTGCAAAATTTCAGATTTTTCTATTTCCAATTTAATTCTTTTTGAAACTCAAGATATTATATCTAGTGAACTTAATACTTAAAAAAAAAAATTCCATGATTAAATCTCACTCACTACGAAAAACGGTTCAAGTCTAACCTTAAATTTTTTTTGTAATATTATAAGAGAAGTCATTTATTGCAACCGATGAGTCATCTGCTACATCAGATGACTCATTTGTTGCAACAGAGGGCTTACTTGTTGCATACATATTACAGTATCAGGCCAAGCTGGGAAAAAACCAAAAAATTGTCACAACAAAAAAGTCATTTATTGCAACATTTCAGCCATATGCTAAATCAGACGATTTATCTGTTGCAACAGATGACTTACCCATTGGATACATGTTACAGTACCAATCCAACCTATAATAAAATCAAATATTTATCAAAAACAGGTAAGTCATATATTGCAACAGATCAATTACCTTTTGCCACAAATGACTCATTTGTCATAACAATCAACTTACATGTTGAATAATAATTTAGTTTTGAACATGCATCCAACAAGTGAATCATCAGTTGCAACAAGTGATTAATCTGCTTTAACGGATGACCTGTTTGTTGCAATAGATGATTGACTTGATCGAACAAAGATTGGGCATATAATTTTTAACTGTATATAGCCACTCAACTTTACTATACAATCATTATTAAATATTTTTAATAAATTCCTTTAGGTACCATTAATGGAAGAATAAATAACAATAGTTTTTTATTGTTATGGTGAATGAATTGAGAAATACTATTGATTTATTTGGCATTGAACGGATGGTGACATGTCAGAGTTAGTATTGATGACCGTCCAAAGAGATATTTTGTGTAATGATTTTGTGAACTCAATCATTAGCTATTGTGGACTAAATTATCAACCAGATGATCTTGTTATCACTTACATGCACAATTCTCTTGAAAATCAGAGGGTCCTACTTTTTAAGATAAGCAATCAACTTCATTTGCATGCTTATCTGAGTGATGCAACTAGGTCCGTTTTAAGGTTGTACGTTGTTGAAAAATCGATAGAGAATGAAAATGTAGAACAAAACCAACAAAATCTGTAAAATGATGAATTGAATTGGATGAACTTGAATATTCCAGATGATGAGATTGAACATGATGTGGAGGAGGACCAAAACCCTACACTCACTGTTGATATAAGGGAAAGTTCTCAGTTAAAACAGTTGAACAATCTTCAAGATGATGAGATAGATTTTTACATAGGAATGACATTTAAGAACAAAGAAGAACTAGTCACTTCATTGCATATTACTTGCTTGAAAAAAAAATTCAGACTTGCAAAGGTAACTAATTCACGTAGTGTGTATTGTTTTAAATGCACACATCCAGAGTGCAAGTGGTGGTTTAGGGCTGTGAATTTCACAAGTTCTAACATATTTTGTATTAAAATTTATAAAAAAGTATCACACATGTGGTTCAAAGCATATTATGAGTCATAATCCACATGCCACAACAAAAGCCCTTGATAAATACTAAAAAAATAGCTTTCCTAATGGTAAAGGTCCATCTACAAGAGATATGGACAATCAACTCCATACAAAATTGAGTTGTAAGGTGAGTTATTGGAAGATATATAAGGGTAGGGAGATTGCAACGTTTGTGCTTAGGGGAACACATGAGCACATGTATGGAGTGCTTGATGCATACTGTTATATGCTTGAGTCCGCAAACCCAAAAAGTAAGATGGCATTGAAGGTTGATGAAAATGGAAAGTTCAAGTACTTTTTTGTAGCCTGTGCGGCTTGGATCCAGGGTTTTCAACAATTGAGAAAAGGCATAGCCGTTGACGGGACATTCTTGAAGAGCAAGTATAAACGAATTTTAATATCGACGGTGGCGCAAGATGAAGAAAATCATATTTTTTCAATGGCTTTTTATGTAGTGGATAAAGAATATGATGCTCCATAATTATTGTAATAGTGAAATAGATGTTCAGTACTTAGTTATGAATCTGATAATTTTAACTTATTTTAGTTAATTGTGTATGTTCATATTTATTATATAAAATATATTAGTTATACTCATTTGTTATAACAAAATTTACGTAGTTTACATTAGATGCATTATTTGTTGGATTATTTGTTGTAATAAATAACCCATTTATTGAAAATAATCAAGTAAATATGATCATCTATCACAACAATTATAGAAATCTGTTATAATAAATGTCTAATGTATATTATCTGTTGCAATAGATGATCCATCCATTAAAAATTATCAAGCATACATGCTAATCTGTTGCAATATATGTTTTATCTGTTGCAACAAATGAGCATCAATTGCAACTAATGAGCATGTATGCTAGATCATTTTCAATCAACTCTATATACATTTGATATGAAATGCTTCATTAATCTATTTAGTGATAAATAAAGTTATTTAATTATAATTTTTTTAATTAATAAGTTCAATTATATTTTTAATGTATTTTAGAGTAATTACATATTCAACTAAATGTATTTGTCTTAAATAAAGTGATCAATTGGTTATTTTGATATGAAATGCTTCATTAATCCATAATTAGTGATAAATAAAATTATTTAATTATAATTACCTTTCAATTAAAAAGTTCAATTACAATTTTATTGCAATATAAAGTAATTACATGATGAACTAATTGTATTAGTCTTAAATAAAGTGATCAATTGATTAATTTGATATGAAAGTGATGTTTAATGTAGTTTAATTATAATTATCTTTCAATTACAATCTCAATGCATTATAGAGTCATTATATGATCAACTAACTGTATTTGTCTTAAATAAAGAGATCAATTCATGAATTTGATATAAAGTGCTTCACTATTTCATAATTAGATATAAATAAAGTTATTTAATTATAATTATCTTTCAATTAATAAGATCAATTATAATTTTAATGCATTATAGAGTAGTTACATGATCAACTAACTATAACATATTGCAACATATTATAATCTGCTGCAATATATGTGTACATTTTCTTGATTATTTCCAATAGATGAGTTATCTATTGCAATAAATATTTATTGTTTTGCAATATATATGTCATGTACTGCAACAAATAACTCACAAACTATTGCAATAGATCATAACTTGTTGCAACAGATGAGCATATATAAAATATTGTTATCAACAATTGAATACGATTAGCAAAATACGATAAGTGTTCATGAATTACAATTCATATCAGATACTTCAACTTACACAATCAAATTCATGATAAAATAGCTGAACATTTATTAAATATAAAATATTTTCATCAGAAATTACAAAATATGATAAATGTTCATGAATTACAATCCATATCAAATTCTTCAACTTACAAAATAGAATTCATGATAAAAAAATTAAAATTTATCAAATATAAAACAGTCTTTTTCTCAAAAAAATTTTTCTTAACCTTCAATGGTGTGTATGGCTCTGAAAGGGATGAATGCACCATATAAATCATCAACATCATCAACATGGTCACCACTAAATGACGAATATGTGGCAATAGATGAACCATTTATTGGAAGAAAGTAAAACAGTAACAAATGATTAAAGAAAAATTCAACAGATAATCTATTTATTGCAATAGATTGACCATCGAGAGCAAAACAATATAAAACATTAAATTTTCTTCCAACATATTATTCATTTGTTGCAGCATATGGTTATTTGTTGAAAGTAAGTAAAACAGAAACAAACAATTAAGTTTTGTTCTAACAGATGACATATTTGTTGCAACAGATGTATCATCTATTTGAAGAAATCAAAACAATACCAAACATTAAGTTTTCTTCAAATAGATCATCCATTTCTATTGCAATTGATGGGTGAAAGCAAAACAAATGATTCGTTATTTTAAATAAAGATTATTATATAGAAGATTTACTATATTATAAGGAGGATTGAAGAGATCAACAAAATCTATTTATATGTTATTCTTAGCAGGCAACCACCTGAGAATTCTTGGTTGAGATAAGATATTGCTTTAAATGTCCATGCCGAATGGTGTATGCCCAACACATCATCTGTTTGTGGAATGAATTGTCAGCGAGTTCCTCTAATTGTGTTTGTACTTTAGCTATTATACTTGATTTATCAAAGATGATTCACTTGTTTTTCTTTTGGAAGTCATTTTATCTACAAATAGAAAAAATGAAAAATGTTAACAATTAATTTGTGCATCATTAGAAAGTTAAATTTAGAGGAGGGCAATTGAAAGTATTTTTTGGTATATTTCGGCAAGCATGCACCTAAAGGCAATCACCACACAATCATTTAGTACGAACAAGTTAACACACAAATTTAGGCATGTAGTTATTTATTTATTTATTTAATACGATCGTGTAAGGATTATGAGCTCTCTTCTTTCACTATCTCAAATACAATGACAATTGATAAAGGTATTCACCAAAATCCTTTCGAGTGTCAATACCCAAAGTCAATAAAAGAACGAACCAACAAGGTTACCATACTTGTCTATGATTAACTTTAAAAATAAAATCAAGTAAATCTCAATTATTTAAATTTGTATTCCACATGAATCAAAATTAGAGTAAAATATGCACTAAAATAACCACAAAAAATTGGATCAAAACTCCATCATAAAATTGACCAAAACATACCAAATCAGTTGTAAAAACTACACCAAAACAACTTTGAATGGACAAGACAACAAAAACTATATTAAAACTGCACTAAAACAGCAAGAGATGAACAAAACTGATATCAAAACAACCACAAAAATTTAACCAAAACTACATCATGACAACAACAAAAAAATGCACAAATTAGCAGCAAAACTGCACTAAATCAGCTATCAAAACTGGAAAAAAAATTGCAGCAATATCTACACAAAATCAACAGCCAAAACTTATCAAAACTGTAGCAATATCTAGACTAAACCAACAACCTAAACTGACCAAAATTGCACTAAAACATCTGCTAAAACTACAGCAAGCAGCAAATACTATACAAAAGTGATAATAAAAAGGCCCAAGATAACATTTTGATAAACTAAAAAAAATGAAATCAATATATAAAACTTAAACTAAAAAGCTCTAATTTTTTAACAGAAAACATCTATAACGATTTGTTCATTCCAGTATTTCTTTTAAAAAATGAACTAAAAATTCCTAATTTTTTTCAAAAAAATAAAGCTTTACCCACAAATTGATGTTCCCTTGGCTGGTTAGAATAGATGAATCGGAAGCTGAAAAGTTAGGCGTAGAAAGCTGAAAGTTATCGGAGAAATTGGTTGGAAGAACGGAGCAATTTCAATTTTTTTAGAAGATCGTCGTCTAGCCAGCTGAGAGAGAGGAGAACGTGTTTGAGAGAGAGAGGGAGTGAAAAGTTTATTTATTTAGTGTGTGGATTGTTTTGTATTTATAAAAAGATTATAAGTTTTTGAAAATATTAATTGAGTCCCCAATTAACTTAATCAATTATTTAAGTGTCTTTGACTTTTTTTTGGTCAACATTGTCACCAATAGTTAACTCAAGACTTAAAGGATACCTTTCCTTCAATTTTCTCAAAAAACAAATACCGATAGTCGTTAAATATCATTGGAATTCTCTGGACAGACTTACGATAATAGTTGAAAGAAGATGGAAGAAACCTAGTTAAAAACTAATAACCGTAAGAAACAGTCAGTATAGAGAATGAGTTTAGTTTCATCGGCCTTCCATAAAGATGAAGATGAACAATATGATCACTTTACAGAGAAATTTTTTCTTAAAAGCTTAAACATACAAGATAAACATGCTTTCTTTTTCTGAAGTACGGAACTTTCTGCACATTATCCGATTCAATCTTCTCAATATAGAAGACGCATCAAAATTTTCTGATAAATAAACTGACGGAAAAAGGAAAATTGCGAAGAGCTCTTCGACCAACCTTCTTCAAGGACCAATTTGGAGCGAAGGAGTGCATCAATTTTTGTAGAGAAAAGAGCGAGAAGCTGAAGAAATTTTGAGACTGTGAAAGTGAAAACCAAATGTCTCTCACAAAGGTTAAAAGCAAGATAATACCTGTCTGTCAAAAAAAATTGGGGCTTAATGATGTGTTAGTTAGAAACTGATTGGTTAAAGGCTAAAGGTGACAAGAAAATTAAAAATAAAAGAAAAATAAATGTCAAAAACACAAACTATCTCTCTTTTTTAGTTTCATATCTAAGCTATTGAAAGTGTGAGTTTCATACCTAAATTATCACTTATTAATTTGAGAAACACACCTCAGTGGTGTGTGTAATATACTCTCTCTTTTATTTGAAAAAAAAATAAAGATTAAATTATTACTATCCCAAAAAATATACTTTTTCTAAAAAAAAAATTTCCTACCCCACTTCACCACCTCCTCCCCATACCCCCTCCCCCGCGACAATTCTCCGTCCTTTTATTTCTTTTTAAAATTATTTTATAAAATATTTTTTTAAAATTCATACTTCACCTTGTCCCCCCACCCCCTCCCAATTTTTTTTTAACCCTCCGCTCCTGATTTATTTTTATTTTTTTACATTTTTTTTGTTTTGTGTTAGATATACATATATTTTTTAGAAATTTTTTCCTACTTGTGTACCGAATATAACCTTAATAAAAAATTTATTTTAAAAAAAGTCTTGTGGCGGCAAATAAAAAAAGATTCGATATGTTTATATCTAACACAAAACGAGAAAAAAGTTGGAAGTGGAGGGTTAGGTGGATTGGGTAGAATTTTTTTTTAAAATAATATCTAAATTAGTATTTGAGTGGAGGGAGTAAAAAAAATTAAATACTTTTATAAAAGAAATTTAAACAAAAAAAACTAAAAAATGGGGGGGGGGGGGGGGGGGGGG